>JBBBDQ010000553.1:547500-575000 GCA_037127315.1 Ascarosepion bandense | reverse complement strand
ATTGCCTAAATATTCTGTATTTCCGAGCGCTATTGGTTATATCTTGATTCAATTTTTAATTTTAACATGACTTATCTATGAATATATGAGTGTGTGTGTGTGTGTGTGTGCTTGTATGTGTGTGAGTGCCTGTGTGTGAATGAGTGTGTGTGAGTGCGTGTGTGTGAATGAGTGTGTGTGTGTGTGTGTGTGTGTGTGTGTGTGTGTGTGTGTGTGTGTGTGAACGTGTGTGTTTGTATATGTGTGTGTGAGAGTGTAAGAGAATTAAATTGCGTAACGTTTTCCTCAAGTGCAGCTATTTGAACGCCATTTATTAATAATTGAAACGAAAAGCTTTCCTCAATGGTGGCAGTATAACTTTTCTCTACTTGTATATAAGCCTGTGCATCGTTCCTGGATATTTTGTTCGAAAATTTGTATCTCGACATTTAGTGAAACATGTGAAGTTTGCTTTATTCATACCACGTAGTTTTACAATTTTCTGTTAGGACAACGTTTAAATTCCCCACATAAGCTAATTTCCATCGATTCTGATATGTACACATTTTATAGTTATAATGTGATATATATAAATAGGAATAAGCATGGCGTGGTCATGATGCTATACATCTTGAGAACGGTTTTCCACATTTCCTGCGATATGTTTGTGAGAAAAAAGTGTCATAGCAGCATAAAATTTATTTTTAGTTTTAACACACATATATATGAAATGCATTGTTTGAAAATTACTTTTGATCGATACTCGTATTTAAGTATATATTATGATTTTAATTAAACAGTATTATATATTTATATCTACTGACCTGATTATTTACGATAAACTTTTATTACGAACATGTGTAGTAAAATACATTTTCGTAATAAACATTTATCGTAAATAATCAGGCCAGTAGATATAGATATATAATACTATGTAATTAAAAATAGAATATGTACTTAAATACGAATATCTATCAAAAATAATGTTCAAACAATTCATTTCAAATTGTCGGTTGTTACTAACCAAGTTTCATTAAAATTCGTTAATTTCCGTACATATATATATATATATATATATATATATATATATATATATATATATATATATTGATTGATTGATTGATTGATTGATTGTTTAATTACTTAGTTCTGGTCGTAATAAAATTGGACCAGTGCACATTTGTACTAAAAAGTGTTCAATACAATTATATTGTAGAACTTTGTATATTTTTCATTTGTAAACGAGATTGTGTGTGTCTGTGCGCGTGTTTCAAATACTAAATGTCTGTGATTCTAAACAGTAAAACTGCGTTTTCATTTTGCCCCTAGGCCTGCACAAAATTATATCTTTTCCCCTGCTATATGGGTCAAATAGAATAGTGCATTTGCTTTTTTAGCCTAAGTTATAGATTTATTAAATAAAATAAAAAGAATTTAAAGAGAAATAATTTTCCTTGCATTCTTAAAGCTACCAAAACATGCATTAATAAAAACATTGGTTTCTGCTCTTGAAATGGACCTCCAGTCACTGGCTTAATCGGGTAGGGAATGGCTTATAGAATTAAATCGGGCAAAAGATGAATTGTAAGTTTTAAAGCCTGCAAACAAGAATTCTCACCTTTAACCCACATAGAGAAACTTTCCTGTCACCCTTCATCATGGTTTATGTGAGTCCTCTTAAAAGAAGCACATTGCGCCTTATGGGCCTTAATTTTCAGCCAACCAGAAGTGGAACGAATATATCGGATCTATAGCATTATGTACTGCTATGTATGTTGGCTGTCTGAGTCATGCCAGATATGTTATTATCATAAAAATCTGTTTTGCACACTGATAAATCTACCATCGTCAGTGCATTATATACTATTGACATATCTGGTTGGCTATACCTACTGCTCATGAAGTTCTCAACAAAATCAAAAGGGTATGCATTGTAATCGGTCCTACCTTGGCATCTCGACTTCAGTTTTTCCCCATCGGTCTGATCTGCCTGAAGGGACTTCCCTCAGCCTTTTCTGCAAATATTTTAATGGCAACTGCTCCGATGAATCTTTTTCCTACGGACCCCGTTCACACGAATTTAGGCGTGTTGCTAGAGTGTCATCTAGGTCCCACATTGTTACCATTGAAATAGTTAAATATAACCACCAAATCTTGAATATTTTCTTTTCTCGCTGTCTTGCCTGTGGAACACCTTTCTGTTCACTTGCTTCCCTGATACCTGCAATTTTCAAAATTTAAATTCAACGTTTAACTGTCATCTGTTATCTTCTTTAATCCCATTAATTTATAATCCTTTCTTCAATATCATTTTTTCATAGCATTTTATCTCTTTGGAAACTTCTTGCGCATTTGTTGTGGTTTCGTCTTGATTAAGAAGAAATAATTTTTAAAAATGCAATTCTTAATGAAAAGAATATGTGACGGGCCCTATTTGACTACATCCGGAAGCAAGGTTATGTTTTGTTTTCTAAATTCTTCCTTCAGTGGCATATTCATCATTTATATTCTTTTATAGTTCCCCTTTTAGGTCAGTCGGCGCAAAGCCAGAATTTGGAAGGATAACTGAATTCTGAATCATTTAATATACTAATGGTTTGGATGATTACGGCGCTAATTACTGGTTTATACTGTGCCGTCTCTAAGTTTATGTTTATGTGGATATGTTTCGCAAGGAGGGAAAAAATCGCAAAGATTTAACTCACAACGGTAGTGAGGTTCTCTAGTGCAATAGTACAATTTATTTCCTCATCAGAAAAGTGTAGGCCAACATAAAACAACAGCAAAGAAGTCGAATTTAAATTTCCCAGTAATTTTTGCTGAGTTATATTTATCTGAAAGAATACGGGGCACAGCGTGTAGAGCGGTGTCACTACGGTTGAGATACTGATATGATCCCTGGTGGCTTATGCTCTAATGAAATGCACGTATTTTTTCTCAATTATACAGCTCACAAAAGTTCAGTAGAAAATATCACAAAGACATTTCTGAACCTATATCTCTAGTTGGAACTCTCAAAGTAATGAGTGTACCACATAAATCACAAATAATAATAATAATAATAATAATAATAATAATAAGAAGAAGAAGAAGAAGAAGAAGAAGAAGAATAAACCCGAACAGACATGGTCTGGAATTACAGAAGATGATGTTAAATTTGCACTAAAAAAAGCACACAATTGGAAAACTCCAGGTATAGATAAAATTCCTAACTTTTGGCTATATTATTTAAATGCAGCACATAAAAATATAGCCAAAGAACTCCAAGAAATGGTTGACGATCCCACTAAAATTTCTGCATGGATGACAAAAGGAATTACATTTCTTCTACCCAAGAATGGTGACACAAACAACCCGAAAAACTACAGACCAATTACATGTCTTCCGACAACATATAAACTATTAACATCTATTTTAACAAAACAAACATATTTATTCTTAGAAAGAAATGACATGATACCGCTTGAACAAAAAGGGTGCAAACGTGGCTGTTATGGCTCTAAAGACCAATTGCTAATTAACAAAATGATCCTGGAAAACTGCTACAAGACAAAGAAAAATCTTAGTACTGCCTGGATAGACTACCGAAAGGCATTCGATAGTGTGCCACATGAATGGATTTTAAAGACTTTAAATATATACAAGATATCGCCCGTCATCATCAATTTCATCAAACAGTGCATGTCTATATGGAAAACAAACCTTTACCTCAATCATATAAATGGAACCTATAAGTCTGATGAAATAAACATCAAAAGAGGTATATTTCAAGGTGATTCTTTATCTCCCTTACTATTCTGCATATCATTAATAGCACTAACCAGTCAACTTAATAAGACAGAATGTGGTTATAAAATAGGCCAAAAGAAAACAAGTCATCTATTTTACATGGATGACTTAAACTTATATGCTAAGAATGATAATGAGCTGGAAGGTCTTCTGCAAACTGTAAAATGCTTCAGCGAAGACATTGGAATGAAATTTAATTTGAATAAATGTGCTAAAGCTACAGTTTTACGTGGATCAATACAAGAAACATCCTCAATTAGCCTAGACCCTGCTGTAACAATAAAAGAATTGAAACCAGAAGAAGCTTATAAATACCTAGGTGTAAATGAGAGCGAAAACATTCACCATAAAAAAATGAAAGAAATAGTGCGTAAAGAGTACTATAGAAGGCTACGAATGATATTAAAAACTGAATTAAATTCACAGAATAGAGTTATGGCCATTAATAGCCTTGCAATCCCATTGTCCAATATAGCTTCAACATCTTAAACTGGACTCTAAACGACATCAGGCGAATGGATGCTAAAACAAGAAAGCTTCTTTCTAAGCATAGGATGCATCACCCAAAGGCTGATGTAGACCGTCTATACATACCCCGTAAAGAAGGTGGAAGGGGTCTTATTCAGCTGGAATTGTCATACAAGACAACAACTATTGGCTTACTAACATACATAGAAACAATAAAGGATTGGATGATACAATTAGTAAGGCAACATGAAGAAAGAAAGAAAAAATATTCAATAATAAAAGAAGGCAGTAAATACAAACAAGAATTACAGTTAGTAGATTCTGTAGAAAAGCAAAACAGTAGCCAAGAACCAACTATTGCGGCAAAAAATATGAAAATGAAAGCCAAAGATAAAGCTCTTGAAAAGATGAAACAGCGCTGGCAAGACAAACCTCTGCATGGCCAATATCCAGTACGTGCCAATAAATCCAATGTTGACAAAGTTAATACTCATCTATGGTTAGGTGCATCTGGATTAAAGTCTGAAACTGAAGGATTTATACTTGCAGCACAAGACCAAAGTCTTTTCACGAGAAACTTTCAGGCAAATATTATGCATAATAATATGGATCCAAAATGCAGGTTTTGTAATAAACACCAAGAAACACCAAGAAACAGGCTGTTCTGTGCTTGCCCCAAACGAATATAAAAATCGCCACGATAGAGTTGGGCAATATTTACATTGGGCAATGTGCAAACATTATGGAAAAGCTGTAAACAAACACTGGTATGAACATCATCCAGCACCGGTAACAGAAATAGAAGATGTAACCATTCTATGGGATTACACCATCTACACAGACAGAAAAATTGAAGCAAACAGGCCAGACATTATTGTTAAAAACCAGAAGGAGAAAACTTGTCTATTAATTGATATGGCGTGTCCAGCGGATTGTAACATAGCAACCAAGGAATTTGAAAAACTGTCAAAATATAAAGACCTGGAAATTGAAATAGAAAAAATGTGGAAATTGAAAACAAGAGTTGTGCCAGTGATAGTAGGTGCACTTGGAATGATAAAAGATGGAACAAAACAACACATTGAAAGAATCCCTGGAAACCCCAGCTTAAGAGATATACAAAAAATTGTCTTATTAAGTACAGCCCACACACTAAGGAAAACGTTATCTATGTAATGCTGGGGATGATAGGGAAGATAGAAAAACATGAAATGGAGTCATAACAACACGCCACTACCTGCCTTAGGTCTCCCCGCAGACTTGGTTGGTAGTGAGACCAATGCAGAAATCGAAATATGATGAAAAATGACATAATAATAATAGTAAACACTATGGAAAATATGTAAACCAACACTGGTATGAACATCACCCAGCACCTGTCGCAGAAAAATCTATGAAACACGCCATCTACACAGACAGAAAAATTGAAGTAAATAGACCGGAAATTATGGTGAAAACCAAAAGGGAAAAAAAGCCTATTTATTCATATTGCTTGTTCAACGGATTGTAACATAGCAACTAAGGAATTCGAAAAACTGTCAAATAAAATATAAAGAATAATAGAAAAATGTGGAAATTGAAAACAAGAATCGTGCCAGTGATAGTAGGTGCACTTGGAATGATAAAAAATGGAACAAAACAACACATTGAAAGTATCCTTTGAAACCCCAGCTTAATAGATATACAAAAAATCGTCTTGTTAAGTACAGCCCGAACACTAAGGAGAACTTTGCTTATGTAACGCTAGGGATTTTTGAGAGAAATAGAAAAACATAAATGGAGCTATAACAATAGACCACTACCTGCCTTAGGTCTTCCTGCAGTCTTGGTAGGTAGTGCGACCATAGCAGATATCGAATTATGATGAAAAACGACATTATAATAAATAATTTAGCAAAGATTTTATTTTCTCTATTTTCAATATTTGTGTATACTTTATATGAAAATATAATTAATGATATTACTTTAGTTTATTTACATAATGCCTTAATTTATTTTTCAGTCACATTCTATTACGTTTTAACTAGCAGACTGAAAAATGATTGTGAATGCTATAGCTCTTGTTACTTATGACTGAATATTGACGGATGATATAATTCTTTTAGTAGATACACGATGACATTGCAAAAAATTATTGACAGAAAATATTACTTATTTATAGCCATTTTTCAAATATTGAGAGAAAAATGAATAACACAATAGGGATGATTATTATAATATGCTGTTAAAATTTGTCATCAAATATATAACTACTTATATTTTAAGCTCTTAATACAAATAAATGGAGGGCTCTTCATATTTAATTACATAAGAATGTGGGCTGTTTGGTTCGACTAATCAGATGTGGGAACGGACACATTGAAAGATTTTATACTTAATTGAATTCATAACAGAAGGGAAGTCTTCCAAATATTTAGTATTGGTGAAATAACATAAAAATTGGTTTGAAATTTATTTGATGTATTTTTTTTTACTTTTATTTCAAATAGCAACATAATCAATTTTTAATAAATAATTGTTTGTAAATTGACAATAAAAGACTATGCACTCAAGTTTTTTATTTACAAATACCCATCCTTATTTGTAATTTCCTTCCCTTTTCTTCTCTTTCTAGGACTCTTTCCCATTTTCAATATGTGAAAATCAACATGTACGCATTTAAGAAGCAGTCCAGTTCATCTTTGGTCTCACGACAGGTTTTGTTGATCTCACGTTCATCTGCGCAACACTAATAATCAAGAGGGTCAGTCTGGAGAGTTAGGCTGCCAGATGGGTTTGGGGTGTGGTCACAGAAATTATATAAGAGCTATGATTACCTTCTTCGGCTTGTGTCGCATAGTGCAAAACCTGTAGTCAGACAAAAGTTCAACCAGAAGCCACCATCTTAAACAGAGCAACATAACCTCTTCAAAACATTCGGTGTCGGCGTTCGTGTTGTGTATGAGGCTCTCACCAAAAAATACTAAAGTTTTGTTTGTTAGCAGAACGTTTTATGCAATTTTCCTTGATGCTGTACCTTCGTGATCATCATTAGACTCATCTAACACCTTTTGAATCCTCTGCATTCTCCTCAGTTCGACACCCAGGCACTCTAAAATATTATTTATATTAGAGTTCCGCCTGTCGTTTCCTAAATTCTGAGGGATTGAAGTACGTGATGAAGGCCATTTTTGTCTCATATATGATTAAAAAATGTACGTTCTAGTAATAAATAATAAAAGCCGACACTCAAAATAATTATCTACTAATATGGCCACAACGTGCTTACTGTGCTCGTATAACTTTGGATACATGCATAAATGCCAAAAATATATTTAATTAAAGCCTAAAAAATGTGCGTTGTGGTGCAGTGCATATCGGCTAGGAACGAGAAATCGGGAAGTCGAGTTCGAATTCCACTTGAATTCGTTGCATTCACTTACGCGCAAATACCCTTGGGAAAGGTATTAATCTCTCTATTCCTTCCAGTTAGGGGTTATATAATAGGACAGATTGTGTTCTATAGCCTTGGTCGGCAACCAGTCTACCGTAGAAAGCAATGACAACCTACTGCGGGATAATCTTCTGCTCAGTCAGTCATGTCTCTTTCGAGACATAATCTCCCAAAGCGTGTATCACGTATGCCACTTAACTGACTGAATATAATAGTTAGAAATATAATTTAGGCTTCTACTGGGCATAAAATGGGGGATCATTTTTATATTGTTATTAAGTAATATACTGAGCCCCACTAATCAGTAATTAACAATATAATACATTACTTCCCCCTCTAGCTATGAGTCAAATAACAGAACAAATTGGGTTCTATAGCATTGACTTGCAACCAGTCTACCGCAGAAAGCAATGGCAACCTACCGCGGGATTAGCTTCTGCCCAGTCAATCATGCCTCTTTCGAGACAAAAAAATTAAAACCAACATTGATAATACATAAATAATAGTCGAAGGGGCTCAGACATTCAGATATTTGGGAAAGATGTTGCGCGCTTCAGATCCAGAAAAGAACAGACTTGTACGCGGAAAAGGTAAAATAAAAGAAATGATTAACCGCTGTACCTTGTCAATTGTTTAAAAAAGATTACTTCCAAAGTACACAATTATATACATGTATATACATATATAGTCATCCGCAGATAGATCTGTTTTACTGTATCATTAGACATCCGATTGCTTTTTACCCAGGATTGAAACCTGAGTGAATTGGCGGCTTTCGGCGATTTTACTTCTAAGCTATCGGCACTCTTTTAGCGTGGGATATAACATGGAAACAAACCCCAGTAGTTAGATTGTTCTAATTCATTACTGAATAAACGATGAGTAGATGCTAAAGTAGGTACTGTTTTTTCGAAGTCTACCATTCTTCCAGAGTGCTTAATCAGCGTGTGAGAGCGTATATATATATATATATATATATATATGAAAACTACTAAAAAGTTGTAAGTTAAAAAGGTTTTTACTGTATTTATTTAATGTTATTATATATATATATATGTATATATATATATTAAAATAATATATTTTTTAATTTGAATAAGTGTGAGGAAATATTGATTGTGGTTAAAACAATAGGAATTCGATTGTTGTTTATTCTTTTCTTGTATGTGAGAAGTGTGTTACGATTTATGTGGATGGTTTTATTTAACTACTTCTTTTATTATTTTATTGGGTATTTACATTTTAGAAATTGCTTTGTTAGGTTGTTAATGTTGTATAGAAAATCTAGATGGTCTGAGCATATGCGTTTGATTCTCATAAATGAGCTGTATACGATGGAATTTTTTAATTTAAGGGGATGACAGCTGTTAAAGTGTAGGAATTTATGTTGTTTTGTTGTTTTGTTGTATAGACTGGTGAAAAGTGTATGTTTTTTTTTTATTTTATCATGACATGTAAGAAAGAGACGGATGTGTATGAGTACTCCATGGTAAATTTAATTGTATTGCGGAAGTTATTGCACAAAGTGAAAAATTCTTTAAATATTTCCGATCCATGAGTCCATAATAAGAAAATGTCATCAATATATATAAAGTAAAGTAATTTTTTTTAATATTCTGAATTGTCTAGTATCTTCCTTTTTAGAATGTACAATAATATATTGGCATAAAATGATTACAAGAATCTCCAATAAAAAAATCAAAGATATTTTCGATAAACCACCCATAAACGCAATGAAACAAGCATCCAACCTATCAGCTATTATCACCTCTACCAATTATCTAAAAAATACTAACCTATCAGTGAATTACAAATGCAACAAACCTCGCTGCTTAGTTTGCAAACATTTAGTAAACGATACAGTATTATCTATACTCAACACCAACATCAAATTACACCCACCACGCTTCACCTGTGATAGCCAAAATATAATATATTTCCTCTTCTGCTCAATATGTGCAGATAGTGGATATATTGGTGAATCTTGAAACAGTTTTAGATTTCGTTTTAATAATCATAAACTAAGCATAGGCCAAAACAACCCTTATTCCCCCATAGCTGAACACTTCAATCAACCAGGACACACATTAGAAAACTGAAAATGTTTAGTGATATATTCCGATTTTAGTTCCACATACTCACGCACGCAGAAAAAAGAAAAAATACTGGATTTTAAAATTAAATACATGTAGGCTAGGATTAAATAGGGACATATTTTTATAAATATTTCAATAGTTAACTATTTCAGTAGTTAAAACTTTATAAATATTTCAATCGTTAAACATTTTTTAGATACACTTAAAAAATCTTTCTTTAAAACAACATTTAAAAGAATTTTTACAGTTATGTTTACGTTTAAAAATATTCAAACTCTATTGCTTTCTACATCACGCAACGTACACATCTCGCGACGGACACATCTCGCGATGACGCTTCTTTAAGTTTAAAATCATTTGTTTCTGATGAAAGGCCGAGGCCGGTCTGAAATATCAAATATATATATATAATAATAGAAATAAATAAATACTGTAAAAACAACTTTTTTAACTAACAACTTTTTAGTAGTTTTTTTTTTCTATACATATTAAGACAGTATACGTGGATTATCATTATGCTATATATATATATAGATATATATATATATATATACACACACATATGTATATATATATATATATATATATATATATATATATAATGTCTATCTGATACAATTTTCGATGCATCGTAATATCCATATCTGCAATGAAATGTATCGTAATGTCAACAAATGTAAACATGTTACAGAAATTAACAAAGATTATACGAAATGATCTTTGAAGAACAAATTATTTGAAATGGTTTGTTTAAACATTATTTTTGATCGATACTCGTATTTAATAAATATTCTGTTTATTAGCAAACGGTAGCATATACTGAGCGACACCCCCCATATATATATATATATATATATATATATAATAACTGTTTCTCTTTTATCATCTAATATGGTGCATATCTTGTCTTCTTTCTCTTCTGAAGAATAGCTTTGCATTCACTTCGCAACAACTTAAATAAGTGTTCAGGTGGTAAATTGTCTATTTGTTAAGGATGCAAATTTTCTTCTTGTAGCAGCTGTCGAAAGAGATAACAAAGATTGCGCAATGGAGATAACAAAATAGCCTTCTAGACATTGACAAATTATTAAGAAATAGAAAAAGTTCCTTAGAAACAAATAAATGATTATTGACCTCTAAGGTAATTATTATTCTTCTATAAAACACTGAATGTTGGACAATTTTCCTACAGAGGAAGAAGAGACTTGAAGGAACAGATGCCACGGACAGACCTTGTTAACGTAAGAAAGTGCAAACAAAAGGAATTTACAGTCAGCAAGAAGCAACTGATAAGTTTTGAGCACCAAATGAAAGAGTAAGGATTTTAGAACTTTACATACGCACACACACACACACACACACACACGCACACATACACGCGCAAATCACTCAATAAAGCCAAGCAAATTATATGGAAATTGCATGAACATTTCCAAGGTTCATTTTAAAAATTGAGGGCAGAATTTTGACTCGGAGGGATGATAAGAAGAAATTTTGGTACATGATAAAGGAAACAACTGTTTATACATGATCGTCATCGTCCTGAAGTATCATTGCTACATAAAAAGTTACTAGGATATTCAGTTTATAATACGTAACATTCTATTTCCCATCCAATATTGAGAGAACAATTACCTTCTAATAGAACCTTCAATAACGTCTCGATGTTTTTTTCATAAAAATTATATTTTATTTACACAAATTAATAAGAAACTTTGCTCATCGCTAGCTATTGTTTTTCCGATCCTCGTGACAACATTTGTATTCCACGTCAGAAAAACATGTTTTTGCAGCTAACCACGAGTCGACCTATCTTATGCATCTTCAAAAGAATGAAAGGGCTGGTCAGTCAGGCCATGTAACATCGATCAAAACAAGTGAACTTCTATCTGCTGAATACGGCGGAATGTGTAGGACTTCCCATTAAAAAGTTTCTTAATAGATTTCCAATCATCTTGCAAAATGTGTCTGAGGGTTGACATGTTGAAAAATCGCTTTATCCGGTCTATGCTCTTATATCGGCCATTTTCCTTTAATGCTTGACTCAAACTCTTCAATTCTAGTTGATTGTGATCTTATGTGATGATTTCGATTGGTTTGAGCAGCTCATAAGAAACTACATCCGGCTGATTGCAAGCAATGCAAAACAGAATCTTCAAATCATTGATATCCAGCTTTGTCACCGATGTTGATATATCACCGGGTTTATCCCACGATTTCTATGCTTTAGATTTCCTCACTGTATCCACTTTTCATTGCCAATTACCGCACGATGCAAAAGAAACATTCCTTTTCTGCCATTGAAGCAAATATTACAACTGACAAGACGCTGTTCTACTTCTTTCTTTTTCAGCTAGTGCGACACCCAATGTCCTTGCATTTAAATCATTCCTAATGTTTCAAACGATATGAAATGGTTGTGTAATGAACACTTGATGATTCTAAAAGTTCAGTTTGCGTCTGATATGAGGCTTCATGAGAGAATGACTAAAATATTTTGTCTTCAAACTTTTTCAGTGCACCAGAGTGTTCATTAATTTTAACATCAAAATCTTTATTTTTGAAGTGTATACGGAAAGTGTGACACAGAGATCTGAAGGTGAACTGGCATGGCGAATGACGTGTTACAGAAGTTGAGTACAAAATTAAGAGACAGGAAAGTTTCACTAGAAATTTGATGACAGTTCTTCAGTATGATATTGAATACTGTACAATATTATGAAAGATGAATAAAAAACCTGGAGCAATTGAAATGTGATTCTGCAGAAGGATGCTGCGGATATCATGGATCGAGCATGTGAGCAATATTGAGGTTTTGGAAAGGATGGAAACGAAATGAAATTTATTATTGAGCATTAGAAAGAGAAAACTAAAGTTCCTTGGATAAGTAATGAGAAAGGAGGGTTTGGAGAACCTGATACTACAAGCAAGATATTAGGGAAAAGAGACATGGGAAAGCAACGGATAAGATATTTGAAGGGCCTGAGCAGGTAGATGTCAGAGCAGGGATTGCGTGTTGCAAAAGAAGAAAGTGTGATAAAAGCCACCAGGGAAAAGGAGACGTGAAAAGACATGATTGTCTACGTCCTGAGAGGACAAGGCACACAGAAAAAGAAGAAGAAGAGACTAATCACTGCATTTTGATTCAGAGAGACCATTCTTAACGTATTTCTCAACTATTCTATGCGCCGCAACTGCGCATTTCTTTGAATAAATTTTACAGTAAAATTCCTCAAAATTACATTTTCTTTGGCACAAAATCTGGCATATTTAACGCTATGAAAATCAAAGTTGTTTACACTTCGTGGTAATGACGTACACTGAATTACAAGCTTGCATATGGTACTTCCCTATTGATCCATTGCCATCTGAAAATACAGACATTCCATTCTGGGAATGGCGTCTGTTGGAAAACGGCAAGAACTTATTCTGGATGCTCATGAATAGAACTTTCATTTGCTGTTTTTAAAAATTATTTTTTTAAAGTTTATAGAAACAACAGTAATTCTTTCTTATTTAAAACCTTAATTGTAAATTTATAATTAACGTCCAAGGTTAATTTTCAAAATATAACAATTTGAATATTTTAGAAATATGGCATATTCGTTACTGACTGCCTCATTCTTCTTTTTGTTCATCACAAATTGAACAATTGTATATAGTTATATCAGTAATAAATTTTTACAGAACTCAGTTTTTATTATTCGCCTCGAATATTTAAGGAAATAATACAGTGATAAGGATTTTTTTACGCACCAAAAGCAATTTCAGGTTGTGGATGCTAATAGAAAGAATCATAGTATTAAAAGGATGTGGCGATAAACATTCACACTTACCAGAGCCAAAGCGCCTAAGGTGTTTTGCTTTTCGGGCTGAAGTGTTGTGATAAATGAGTGCGTAAACCCACGCCAGACAGTTCGTTTCGTCGGATGCGTCCTCTCCCCTCGCAAGTTTGGTCAAATAAAGGAATATTCTTCGGCCTGCCTTTTTATGCGGAGTGAGAACGAGGCCGACGGCGATGATTGGTGCGTCGGCAATGGTTTTTGTCCATAGAACGTGTCCGAGACAACGGTTGCCAGTGTCCTTAGGACGGTGGTGACGTGCGCTGATAGAGAGATCAGTATTGAATTTAGACTCTGTTTACTTTCGTCTGGAAGATTCAAACCCATCTGTAGAGCGAGCGGTGTACCCGAAACCAAATAGAAACCTACTGTTTAGCAACAAAGGAGCGATACACTAAAAATAATTTGGTAATGTACTTTTCTACGGTAATGAAACAATGTACTATCTTTTTATAATTTCAGAAAACTCCAATAAAAAACAATGTTTAACGAAATGTTGACAATTTATTATGTTTAATCTTCTAATTGTTTCTGTTAAATAGCAAAGGAAATTACTATTACCTTATTCATAATTTACTTTTATTTCCAGCATATCGATGTATACAAACTACCATATTTTTATCGTATTCTAAACAGATTCAACGATGATAGACTGAAGTGGGATTTTCTAGTTCTTTCCATAAAACGACATGGGTAATAAAGAAATTCACTCAGTCAGTTTGCCAGATGTTACGATTGTTCAAGTCAAAACTTCTTCAGCAAAGCTAAAATCATATAGAAACAGCCCGAGTAGATTATGGAATTTCAACAACACCTAAATACCCATCACAGAGTACAAAAAATACCTCCTCGTCCACCCCACTTTCATCAGTAATCTCTTCCCTCTCATACTCTCTTCCTGGCACCACCTGCAACCTCTCACTCCTCATGACATTCCTCCTATGTAACACTCTGCGCAACAGTAGCAGTAAAATATCTTGCTTGGGGCGAGACGATTAAAAAAAAACAATAAACTCCATAGGATTTTACACACCATAAAATAAAACTTAAATGATTAAACTCATCCACGATCACTTCACTTAACAGTTCCTTTCCACAAAATATTTAACAAACGCACACTGAAAACATAATTTACAGTTACAGATTACATTATACGAGGAATAAAAACAACGAATCAGCATCACAATTCAAATACGTGTAAATAACGAGCAAGGAACAAATTAGCTTAAACTCTTTAAAAAAAAAAAACACGAAGTAAAATGAACAACTAACAGAAAAAATACATACATAGGAGTAACTGGAGAAAAAATACATACATAGGTGTAACTGGAGAAAAAAAACAAAAACAGAGAAACTATGCACGGCACAATACTTCCTAAATATATATGGGAAATTAAAAACAAAAGCACACCAAAAAAATATCATAAAAGTAAATGACATAACATGAACCTATAACAATAAATCCAAAAACTGTCAGTTAAGATTAGAGGAAAAATTAATGAAGATAATAGCTTCAGACAAAAACACACTAACAAAGCAGTGATTAGAATACATCACACAATAAAGATACAGTGTATATCAATATATATCTATACTACGTTACTTAATAATCATAAGATAATTCTGATAAGAAAATCCTAAATGAAAATGAATAAAATAATATAAAATAAATAAAAATAAAATTCATAATCAACAAATACATAAACAAATTAGTAACTATTATACAAATTACCAAACTACGAATACACCCAGGAACACAAGTAGATAAAATAATAATAATACTCAACAAAAATAATAAAAACCAATTAATAAATTGTTAGTTAATAAGTAACAAACACTAAAATAATAAATGAAATGAAAACATTCTGAACTCTAGATATCGTTAACAGTCAACTAATAACCGTTAGGAAAATGAAATAAATATTCTGTGCATATTGAACAAAAGTCTGTTACATATAAATAGTCGAGATAAACAACATGTATATCAGGTTGATATGGGTATTACTTTGCAATAAATATGACACCACGGTAACACAAATTACCTTCGTGAGATGAATTATTTAAAGAACTCAAAGAAATGCTAGCGTCAGAGTACCACACAAAATTGAATCTGTCGTTCGAGCTCTTTGTTTTCGAACAGAGAACGACGAATCATGATTTGTTCTGGGACTTAGTTGAAAAATATGGACACGCTATGTGATTTCGGGCAGAGTTCGACCCAGGTAAGCCTCCATCTACTTAGATAGAGACGGCTGAGAAGATTAAATCAATTTAGTGCCCAATGTTATTTACTCTTCTCCCCCACTTGAGAGAGATGTGACACAAGGTCTTTTTTAATGTGGGGAACCTGAGCGCGTACGCGGTGGAGAGTTTCAGAAACGGTCAAAACTGGTCATAACTGGTCTTTTTTTGGTCATTTTGGATCCCAGCCAGACAGCAGGGGACCCAATCCCACATATTCGAGAGTGGGAGAAATTTCGAACTGAACTTGTGTTGTATTCTGCCTTAGTATAGAGATTTTGAATACATACACAGTCTGCGCGAACTTTAAAACACACTTTCTTCAGGTAGAAAAGAACTTTGACGTGGATATGCATGCAGGCAGATTGTTGTCTGGAAAAAATTGACAAGACGTCGATCTCGCTTATGCGGGGCGTGGAGATTTGTTGTCATATGCGCTTGGTTATATGAATATAGGCATGTTAAAATTGCCTTTGTGTCGCATCCTGCCGCAGTGGGGAGGAATTGGGTTAATACCCAGAATTTCTCTAGAACTCGAAATTGTCGGGCAAGTTCTATCTTGGAAAGGGAATGACTGCCTCTGGGATCTGTCGACGGACAGAGACTCTCATGAGAAAAAATATCAAGCTTACTTTCTTTCTAGCAGAATTCGTTTCCGTCGGAGGCACGCTCTATTAACAAAAATAGGCTAAAAAATAAGAAAGCTTAATGCACGATCGCTTATATGTGTAGGCTGGGTAAATATTTCTGCTTGGCCCAAATGTACATACTTGGTTTCCCATGTTAAACCCGAACATATGTCAAAACTCTTCTCAGTGGGGAGACTTCAGTTATATACTCAGAAATTTGAGTGAACTTGCACTTGGACAAGCTCTCTGTCTTCGGATGATTCAGTCGGGCTGATAAATATGATCAGACTTGATAACGTGTATATGGGTTCTGGAGATTTTTGCACATCACTTTACTGACCTTGTGTCACATCCCTTTTCAGGCGGAAGAACGTGGACGAATACATTGTATTCCGAGAAAACTGGCAAATGTTGAGCTTTCTGTCTTCAGGCAGTTTTACGAATCAGCCGATGTTCTCTCTACGGACAGTGACTGGGCTGAGAAAAATAGACAATAATAAGTCTCTGATAATGTAGTTACGGATTCTGGCTAAACTTTTATCTTTGGTTTGAGTGTATGCGATTCAATACATCTTTGTGTCAGGCTCTGTTACAGTGGTCAGGCGTTACGTAAATAAATATAAGTTCCGAGAGAGCTCGCAATTTTTAAGCTCTATGTTTTTGGGTCGATGACGATTCAGTCGGGGCTCTGTTAGCGACAGAGACTTGGCTGAGACAAAATACACATTGGAATATACTTGATCCCAAGTTTGTGGTGGTTGGTTATTATTTTTTTTTTTTTTTTTTACTCTTCACCCGAATTTGCGCACTCGTATTCCTCGTTTAATAAGATACAAAATTTCCCTACCTTATATACTAACTTGCCATGTGCCTTCGTTCGACAGCTATGTAAGATTTGTTTTTCCTATGTCTCATGGATAAATAATGATTCTTCGGAGCCTTTAGTACAATTCAAGTTTTACAAGAAATTCTTCTACATACGGAAGGAACGATTAAACCATTGCAACTCATTGACCTTCAGACTCAACCAAGGACTTGTTCTCACACCAATAACAATAATGAACAAAAATTTGATTCGAAAATTTAAGAAAATTATTAAATGTTGACTTAATAGATAACAGAATATTGCCAGTTCAATTGAAATTGAAGACTTCCATAATAAAATGTAAGGATATTATTATATCAATTGAAGCTTTTCAAGGAAATCTTAACACTTATACCTTAATTAAAGTCAAGAAAAACCGTTAATACAGTGTGGCAATACACTATTACCATAACTCATAAACTCGAAATAAGTCATTTTAAAACATACGTTGTTTAAGATTTTATCTGAATGTTAATTATTTACACGGAGAAAATGTCATGTTACATCTTTGCAACTGAATTTATACAGTCAAGATCGAAGTAAATATTGCCATAATAATACAAAATATTTCTCCAACTGAAATATAATTTTCTGCAGTCACATAAAAATCCGTTTCCCTCATGAAACATTTACGAACATCAGGTTTCTAAGCATTATTATTAAATTTATCAGTTATAATGAAGGCTTCTGTAAATATTATTATATGAAAAGTGTTACGGAAACTGTGAAGCTATGGCATAACTGGACTTTTTTTGGACTTAATCCGGTCATTCCTCTCTAACCGCACACTGAAGGTGGTATTAAACGGACATGCCTCCCAGAACTACCCTACAAACGCGGGTGTCCCCCAAGGCTCTATCTTAGGTACTACGCTCTTTCTGATCTCCATCAATGATCGTCCCGATGCCATAACATCCCAAGTAGGCATGTACGACGATGACACCACTGTTTACTCTCGCCTCGATCAAAAGTGTGGTGTGAGCGACAAGGCGAACCTCACTGCCGAACTTGAAACGGACCTCCAATCCGTGGTGGATTGAGGTAAGAAATGACTCGTAACTTTCAATTCTTCCAAGACGAAGCTGCTATCAATTAACCACCATAGATATCCGCACATACCTCCCATTAGCAGAGAACAGGCTTGCCTCCCAGAGAGTAAAACACTACGCCTGCTTGGCCTGACACTCTCAGCGAACCTCAAGTGGAATAACTACATCGAATCCATTGCTAAATCCGCTGTTATGAAAGTCGGTTCTCTGTGCAGTCCCGGAAGTTCTTTCCGCCTGAATCTATCCTGCAATTATATAAATCCACCATCCGCCCGTGTAGTGAGTACTGCTGCTACATCTGGTCGGGTGCCCCTGCTATTCTCCTCGGGGTTCTTGACAAAATACAACGGAGAATCCGTAACGTGATCGATACCGACTTGGCTGACTGCCTGCAGTCAGTCTCTCACCGGCGTGACGTGTCTTCCCTGTCCCTCTTCTATAAATACTTTCACGGTTTCTGCTCCGATGAACTTAGATGACTGGTGACCCCTAGGTACGAATTTGCACGAGATAATAGATTAGCAACTAGATCCACTCTTTTACAGTGAAACCGATAAAATGTAACCGAATTTCTACTCTAACAGCTTCTTTTCTCGCACTTCCCGCCTGTGGAATTTCTTTCCGCATACTTGCTTCCCCGACAGCTACAACCTTCAGGAGTTTAAATGTAAGATCAATAGACACCTCCTAACAAACTAACTCGCACCCAGTCTCTCAAACACTTTTCCTATATACCTCCTTACTCGTCTATAACCTTCCTTCTGACATTTCCTATATCCAATCGCTCTCTCAGCACCTTCCCCTATAGTAGCAGTGGAATGCCTTGCTTGGGGTGAAATGATTAAAAAAATATATATATATATAAACTTATATATATATATATATATATATATATATATATATATATATATATATAATCATCCGCAGACAGATCTGTTTCTTTGTACCACAGCTCATCAGTATGGTTAGACATCCGATTGCTTTTTACGCAGGATTGAAACCCGACCGAATTGGCATCAGTGGGCATCTCTACCTCTGAGCTATGGGCGCTCGGTAGAAGGAGGCAGACTTTTTAGCATGTATATTATCATTATAGACGCCCAATAGCTGAGAGTGTTTTAATTTATTATGAATAAATGATGCGTATATGCCAGAGTAGCTACTGTTTTTCAAGTTCGACTATTCTTCCAGAGTGCTCAATCAGGGTGTGGGAACGTATATATAGATATACAATACACTAAAGAATAAAAACAAAATATGAGTTTATTTTTTATCATTTTACCCAAAGCAAAAGTGAACTGCCACTGGTGCAAAGGGGGTTACAGAAGAGGTAAGTGATGAGAAAGAGAGACATGTTACAATGAGTGTCAGAGAATAGCTAGGAGAAGAAAGAGAATACAGGTCTGAAGAGGGATGCATGACAGTAGAGCGGAAAGGAAGAAGAACATTATACAAGGGGCTGTCAGGGAAAGTATGCGAATCAAGGAGATGAAAATTGATTTTGCATTTAAATTGTTGCAGATTGTAGCTGTCAGGAAAACAATACACGGAAGGGAATTCTACAGGTAATAAGTGCGAGTTCAGAAGCTGTAGGATGTGAAGTTGGGGTTGAATTTGATTGTTTTCACTGTAAAAGGGTGGGACCTAACCGCTAGTCTAGTAGATCGAGTGAAGTTTATGATGTAATGTATGCTGTATGGTGAGAGAGAAAATTTTCTTTGCACACACACACACACACACAATCACAGACAAACATTTATATATATATATATTTATATATTAATATACACACACAAACACACACACACATATATATATATAAATTTATATATATATATATATATATATAGTAAAGTTTTGTAATTTACTTGAAGCATTGTGTAAAATAGTTATATGGTTATGTCTTGTACGCTGTCACAATGCATTGTGACAGCCTTCAAGACATAAGCATATATATATATATATATATATATATATATATATATATATATATCCCAATGATGTGTTCTGGAAAGATACATTAAGAATAATTCTTTCTTACAAAAAAGACTTAATTATAAATATATGAAAAATTAAAAAGCTTAGGGGCAGAATATTGAGGGTTGTTTTGAAGAAAGTTGAAATTGTTGGAAAAGTTTGTCTGGGATGCTTCAATTACGTCACCTGAGAATTAGTGTGATCATAGCAATGAAGTTGGAGCCTTCAAGATATTCTATACTTGATCTCTGGTTGTCGTAAGGCTTACATCTTGTAATCCGAACGCTATTATGACAGGAAATGTTACATTGTAATTTTCGACTGGTTACTCATATTATGTAATTTGCTATTTTGCCTCTATTTTCAAATAATACAAACCTGTTGAAAATGCATTCAAATACCACAGACGCGTTAAAGATTATATTATTTATTATTAATGAAATGCTAGCGCTCATTTTAAATACCTACATTTAATTTGCACAGATATTTCTGTTTGTGAGTCAATTTATGATAAACTAATTCATTAAATGATGAAAGATCTGAGTGAATTATGAGCTATTATTCTTTCTAGGGCAGACATAATTTTCTGAATTTATTTTTACTGAGATAAATCCTAGGAAAATGTGCCTCAAAGTCATATTACAAAACAATGCACTAGTAATTTTCTATGGAGCGAAATAATTTTGAGCAGGTAATCATAAAAAGGGTTAATTCCTTTTAAATATGGTTATTTTACAGTTTTCTCACAGATGAAGAATAATCTTGAAGCAAGAGAAATATTGATACTGAAAATAACAGGGACAGAGCACGATTAACGATGATGTTTTATGGATAATAGAATAAAAAAGGAATTTTCTGTTGGAATCAAAAAGATAAATTTAAAATTTGTGAAGGTGATTGAGGCAAGAGACATCCAAATATAACATACCTAACGGGCTTTTGTAAATGATTGGCAGAACTGGGATTGGCAGAAATATTGAGAAGGGAAAAATTCTTACTAATAACTACAAAGGATTATATTTTTGTGGAGAGCGATGATGGATCACCATCTGAAAAGAAACGGCACAAAGAAGAAAAAAAGAATAAGAAGAAGAAAAAGAAGAATATTTTGTATCAACAGTCGGATAATCGAATATAAATGGAGTGTAGAAAATGTCAATAACACATTTAAATTGGAAGTTGTAACAGAGTACCCATCGGAATTGCATCAACTTTACTAGAAGTTTGAACACGCCCTGAAGAAGTTGTTTGATATGAGAGGAAAATAAACTAGAATGCAATGTTATGATTTTATAACAAAAGACTTTTGACTTCAATAGAAACAGCCAGACAAAATACGCCACTTTACGAAAGTATTGGCATTTTTTTTCTCTGAAATTTCATTGCATTGGCTAATGTTTGGTATCAGAATTAGACTTAAAATATTGAAAGTTTTCACATCAACGTATAAGTTGATGTTTAATATAATTCTTATTGATTACCTATAGGCAGACTAAAGAGAATATGATCTAAGGTGACTAACTAAAATATGCAATATTTTTGTTAGATTCGTTAATAGGAAATATACTGACAATCAAATTCGGTTCGAGGATAGATCAATGAAACTAATTGTTATCGCATTATCACGAAGCATTAATACTCATTTCTTTATCACCTCTAAAGGAAATGTATAGGAGCTGAGCAGAGTATTGAGAGACAGGAAAATTTCGTAGGAAACAAATAAAAGAGTACTGGATGGTGAAGTGATGTCTGTCGTTCAATATGATCGTAAATGGTGGACAGTCTCATTAAAGATGAATGAACAATTTGAAGTAACTTAATTATGTGGGCTTCTTCTTCTTCTATGTGTCCTGTCCCTTCAGGACGTAGGCGATCATGGTTCTCCACATCTCCCTATCCCTTGTGGTTCTTAGTATATTTGCTCCTGTTACACCTCGCAATTCCCGTTCCGTCATCCACCTGATCAGGCCCTTCAAATACGTTATCCGCTGCCTTCCTCTGTCTCATTTTCTTTCTATCTGGCCTGTCAGTATCAGGTTCTGTAAGTTGTCCTTCCTTATTGCATGTCCCAGTAACTTCAGTTGTCTCTTCCTGATGCTCAGTATTAAATTCCTTTTTGTTGCCATTCTTCCCAACACCTCATCGTTGTTTGAATGCTCAGTCCACGATATCCACAGCATTCTTCTATAGAATCACATTTCCGCTGCTTCAAGTTTTGTCCTGATTTTCGATGATATTGTCCAGCATTCACTGCCGTATTGAAGAACTGACATCACATACCAATCCAGCACACTTTTCTTTGTTTCTAGTAAAATATTCCTGTGTGTTACTTCTTTACTCAGCTTGTGGAAAGCATCCTTTCCAATGTCAATTCGCGTTCAGACCTCTGTGTCGCACTTTCCATCTCCCGTTAGAACTCTTCCTAGGTATTTTGAAGTTTGTACTTGCTTGATTCTGGTCTCCCCCATCTATATTTGGCATTTTGGTTTGCACATTTTGCTGATGACCGTGCATGCAGTTTTTTTAAAATTTATTTGTATTCCTTTTTTGTCACTCTCCAACGATACCTTCTGTTGGAGGTATTGTAGTTTCCTTTCCGTGTCTGCAATCAGCAATGTATCATCTACGTACCTTATGTTGTTCAAATTGTGGCCTCCAATAACAAATCCTGGCGTGTCATCTAGGGTCCTTAAAATATTCTCTCTGTACAAGTTCAACAGATCCGGTGAAAAGACACATCCTTGTCTTACGCCAATCTCTATCTTTGTAAATCTACTGAAATCGTTACCTGTCCGTATGCTAGCAGTTTGCTGCCAGTAGAGATTCTTGATTACTCTTAGGTCTTTCCCAAAAATGTCGACGCTGCTGAGCATCTCCATCAATTCTTTGTGTCGTATAGAACGAAAATAAGGATGTCATGGACCAAAAATAAGAGAAATGACATATGCTTATTGGCATGGTCAAAGATGTATTTCAACATCTAAGCAGGTTATTCTGGGACAGGAAATCTATGCTGGAAACAAAGAAGAGAAGACTGAATTCTTATATTATGTCTGGCAGTAAATGATAGACAATCTGGGAGTAAATGATAGACAATCTCATCAATAATGGAGAAAAGACTTCAATCAACCAAAATGTGGTTCTACAGAAAGATGCTGGGTATACAATGGACATAACGGGTGAGAAATGATGAGGTTTGGGAGTGAATTGAAAAAAAAATTATTTAACCTCAGGAAAAGAGAGTTAAATTTTCTATGGCATGCAATGAGGAGGAAGCCGTAGAAATCCTATATATATATACAAGTCAAATACACTGCAGAGAATTTTGAGTTATGTTATATAAGTAGAATAATATGCATATTTATTAATATATATTTCATAGTTCTGTTATATTGTAACAAATAATGATCTATGTACTTGCGTGTATAGATTTACATTTATTTATTGGTATCCAAAATTATATATATATATATATATATATATATATATATATATATATATATCCATGCACACGTCTATAATAATGTTTAACACATAGGATAATTATGGTTATTTTTAATCTATCTATCTATCTATCTATCTATCTATCACATTATATATATATATATATATATATATATATATATATATATATATAATCGGAGTAGATAGATCTATCGCCTGGTTCACACTCCACCCATGTCTATTGAACAGGTTAAAAGTCTCATCCCTTGTTCCCTGTTTAGGATTTGGTTTCCAGCTTTCTCTTTTCCAATCTTCTCACTTTGTTTTTTTTTTTCAATTAGAGTAGATAGATCTATCTATCGCCCGGCTCACACTCCACCCATATCTATTGAACAGGTTAAGAGACTCATCCCTTTTTCCCTGTTTAGGATTTGGTTACTGGCTTTCTCTCTTCTAATTATTTCACTTTGTTTTTTGTTTTTTCTCAATTGGAGTAGATAGATCTATCTATCGCCCGGTTCACACTCCACCCATGTCTATTGAACAGGTTAAGAGGCTCATCCCTTTTTCCCTGTTTAGAATTTGGTTTCCGGCTTTCTCTTTTCCAATCTTTTCACTATTACGTTGCCCCCTGCACATCAGTGGCGTTACCGTCTTGCCCGGGGTGATACGATTAAAAAAAAAATATATATATATGAATGATAATAATATATTTATGCCTACTTAAGTGAGTACTAAAGTCAACACCAACCGACTACTCTCTATTTCATGATATAATTGGAGTCTTCTGATGATATCTGCAAACTGCTATTTCTGTGTTTATTTTCTGCCGACCAGTTCAAACAATGGATTTTTTTAAAAAACCTACCTATCGAAATATACTAAACCTGCAATATTTTTTTTTCTTTTTTGGAGAAATAATATTTTTCAGCCAGGGATCTTCTACACCAAGGAAAGATAATTTTTTTTCTTTTAAGAAATTTATATTTTACTTTTCTGTGAACATATTTCCTCATTTATATTTCTCAAATAGAGACGATAACAATTAATGCAATTCATCATTTGTTTTTTTTTTATTTATTCTTCTAACCATAATTTAGTTTACTGAAGCTTTACAAACAGTATATGGACAAGATGCAAGGCATAAGCACATTATTACTAAAAACGTGTGCCATTAATTAAAACTTTGATTTTCTTAAAAGGGAAATTATACAGAATAATTTAGCAATATCAAGATGTTATATCTTATCATACAGTTCAGGAATTTTAGCGTGATTTTTTTTCTGAGCCAATTTCAAATGGGTTGTCTTATAATTTCTGTTTGTATTTTATGCTGTTACGGTGTTATGCTATTAAGATGTTATTTCTACTTTTATCTATGTTGTTGTTAATTGATTATGCTATATCAATTGATTTAACTAATTATTTCACAAATCTTACTCATCGAGTAGCCATTCTGTATTGTTTTACAATAATCTTTACTCAGTTTCTACTTATTGAAAATTTTAAAATGCATATTTTCCTTCTGTGGTTTATAATTAGAATTCTGCTTTCAATATAGTTTCAATTCCATGTATCAAATACAGAATTTATAAACTTAATTAGGATTTATTGTTACAATAGTAAAATTTTGAATTCAGTTTGTAAGCAAAATTCAGCAGAAATTAGTTTTTTCTGTACATAATTTTAGACATATTAAAAAATAGAAGTATTTGGTGATTTTTGAGAGAAAATAATATTTAATGTGTATTATTTAATAATTATAACTTCTCTTCAGATATAAATATTCTTAAAGCATAGAAGCATTTAATTATGAACATAACAAAACATAATATTCGTTTATTTTTCTTTCATGAGTTCAAAGTTGGGTATAATTTTTCCCAAACCCCTGACGATCAAGCGGTGTTGAATATCAAAAGTCTTTTTCGGTAAGTCACTCTATGTGTGTCTGACTCGTACCAGACTGGTGCACTCTGGTGATTACTAGTCACATGGTATTTATTCAGGTTGAGTTAGTCCATTACTTTGTTAATGGGTAGGTCCACCACAACAATTAGTAAAGTGAAAAACCGCATAAATGATTTCCTTATTATTGCAATGAAAATTTTAAAAAATTAGGCCTTCGGTTTTGTGCGCGATTCATATACTGCGTCACACCAATGATTTCTTTTTTGAAGGAATAATCTCTGGCGATGAAAAGTGGGTCACTTATGATGACCATAAATGATCAGGACAATCACTTGATCATGATGAGTCTCCTTAACATTTCCCAACGTCAAAATTGCACCTGCATTATTATGGTGACTGTCTCGTGATTTTGATTGGATGTTATCAATTAAAATTTTCTCGAAGTCAATCATAGAATTGATGCAGAACATTACTGCAATAAACCTGCTGAAATACATGCTCGACAACAAAAAAATTAACGTAAAAATTATGAAGTGACGTGGTTTAATTCTTGTTCATGATGTTTCGCTGCCACATGTTGCAAGAAGGGTTGAAATACCCATACACTTGAGATAATAAAGTTTATCGCATCCTCCATATACTTCTGATCTTTCACTTACTGATTAGCCTTGTTGATCAATTAAGGAGAGGTTTAAATGGCAAAACTTATATTTCAAAATCTGAGGTAGAATTAGTTTAAAACATTAGTTTAAACATTTCAGCCAATAACATTTTATCAACGTGAAATAAATACTCTCGTTGATCGATAGCAGAGATGCATAAATGATCAAGGCTGGTATTTTGACTAAATTCAACATTTCTACAGTTACGTTTTCAAGAATATTATTATGTTTTTGAAATCGCAATTATTTTTTCTAAAACTTAATAACTGAACAACGCTAGGTACGCTCATATTCTCGTCAAAGATTCATTGTGACTTCCCACAAGCGCATCAATAAATAAAAATATAAGATGTATATTTAAAAATATTGTTTGGTTAATACGAATAATTATTTAAAAATATTTAACTTACAAACTAGTATTACGTTATCAGATTTAAACAAGATTGAAACAGCAAATAAATATTAAATCAATTATAATTGTAATAGTATGTAAACCAAGCTATCCAATCGCTACTCAGTGGTTTCTCGATAAACTACGTATTATTTGAACGTACGACTGCGTTTCGTTTGTAAGCGTCAGAAGGTTTACATTGTATTACCCGCGATTTCAATGCTTTAATGTATTATGCTAGTGTTGTTAGAAGACGAACCACTCTTTGTGAATACAACAAAAGCTAGTAAACATAAAATAATTTACAATCCTCAAATACATCCCACAGATATATTTATTTGGCTTATAAGTTATTTATATCGAATCTGGTTTAGTCTTCTTATATATATATATTTTTAATTTTAAACGATTAATGAAATAGAAACTATTCAGTTAGAATTATTTTCAATGAATTTTAAGACACGTTAAACATGGGATTTTTGTGGTTGATGGTTGAAATATAACAGAAATAAATGTAATTTTAAGAATATATTCCTGGTGTTTGTTTATGAAACTTTCGATGAATGATTTATAGAAAGTTAAACACCAACATGTTCTCTACACGTATGACATATATTGATTGTATTGAATCATTTTCTAGATCTACTGCTGAGAATGTATTTTTACTGTGTCGTGCCAGACAATTTTTTTGACTGAATTATTCTAGCAAATTTCCTAAATCTATCGT
>JBBBDQ010000553.1:495000-542500 GCA_037127315.1 Ascarosepion bandense | reverse complement strand
CGCTATTATTATAACAGAGGCTATACAGAGCAGAATATTTGTCCCTAGTAAGAGAGCTATCAGATTTGTCAAGTCAGGGACGAAAGTCAGTAAAAAACAAAAAAAATTCCATTCATTATTATCATACGCTACAGATTAGCAGATAGGAGTCGATCTGAAGAAAATATTAAAATTCCCAGCACACATTTCTACCACGAAACTACGGCCGGACTTATTGATTAACTTAGATTTAGCAAGACAAATATTTCTGATTGAATTAAAGGTTCCATTGTAAGAATATATGATAGAAGATTCCGAGAGAATGTTTAGTAAGTACCAGGAACTCCTTGTAAGTTGTAGGACTAATGGATAACGCATATATCTTTTCCCAGTAGAGATAGGATGGATAGGATTCGCAGGTCAAGCTATGATATAATCCCTCACCAGCCTGGGAATAAGTGGTCGAAAAAAAATGCACGCAATCCACATTACCCTGAGAGGCCGCGGAGAAGGCTATGAGATGGGTTTGGATTAAGAGAGCGAATGATTGGTCCAGTGTGAGTTGAATTATCTTAATAATGATAATTGGGCATACTTTCGGGAAAAAGTAGGAGAAAAGAAAGAAAAAAGGGTGTGGGGTGGAAAACGTACATAGGTTTGTAAATATGACAGTCCAATAGTTAAGAAATTTGATCACTAAACATAGATAAACATTACAAAGTACAAATATGGTGACGATGTATATTACTAGTGTTGTGTTGGCCGTTATAACCTTGTTTATATTGTTCAAATGCTAGTCGTAAATAAATGTATTAAATAATCGTTTTCATGTTGTTTTTATTTATTTATATTTTTTTAAATCATGAGAGATGCATATTTTATGTATCTTGACTGGAACATCGTGAATTTTCCGGGATCACTTCACCTTTTGTTTGTTTAGGTTTTATTTCGTCGTTGAGTCATGTCGTTAATTTTAGGATTGCTCGTATTTACACATAATCCATAATCCATAATTAAAGACTATAGACTTTGGAAAATATCATTAAAGATGAGGGAAAAACTTGATGCAAATGAAATGTCGTTCTAGAGAAGGATGCTGCGAATATCATGGATTGAGCATGTGAGCAATATTGAGGTCTTAGAAATGAAGGAAACCAAAAGGAAATTAATACTGAGCATCAGGAATAAACAGCTGAAGTTCCTGGTACATGCAATGAGGAAGGAGAGCTTGGAGAACCTGATACTAACAGGCCAGATACAGGGAAAAAGAGACCGGTTAAAGCAACGAACGACATATTTGAAGGACATAATCACGTGGATGATGGAACAAGTGTTTCATGGTGTAACAGGAGAAGGCGTGCTAGAAGCCACCAGTAATAGGAAGACGTGGAAAGCCATGATCGCCTACGTCCTGAAGGGACAGGGCACATAGAATAAGAAGTGTGATAATAATAATCTGCATAATCGAATTAATCAGCATAACATATCTTTCAATAATATGAAATAGAAATTCTACTTCTCTCTGTAAATATTACTGGTAATTTAAAGAAGCCTATGAACGTCTTATAATTAAATGGAAAATATTAACTAAAGTGTAATATATAAATCGCTACTAGAAATATGTTTCCTTTGTTTGCAAGCAAGAACCTACTTAATAAAATTAAAAAAAAACAGAATTATTGAACCAAATTAATAACTAATTTTTCCCCACCATAAAATATTCCATGCCCTTAAATATATTTGAAATTATCTCAATTTTATATCAAAATTTTTACAATCTGCTTTTTATAGCTATTTTAACTGGCGATGTTTTTAATTACTATCATTGTTTTATTTGTACTTATGAAGAAATCACCTTAAGTATTTATATTTTAATTTTTCTTTTCTTTTACATTATTTCATATTTTATGTTGGTTTTGATTTTGTTTTTCATATTATTTTTATTTAGTTCATTTTACCTTTTCCCAAGTTGATATTTTCACCCCTTTTTGTCACCTCAGTCATTTCTTTTCTCACTTCTTTTCTTTTTTTCCGTGTTACCTATTTATTTTTCTCCCTTATCTATTTAATATTTTTGACATGTCTGGCTTTCATTTGCAAAATATTGAAACATTACGGTCTATGGGTCGTAAACACAACATTCTTTTAAATGTTATAAGCTCCCGCGCAGCTTAATTCATCTCATTGAATCATCTCTTTATTCTTATTGTTTTATTTACTTTTTCTTTTTCTTTAATTTTCTTTTTAATTCTCCTTATCTATATCGGTTAACAAATAAGTTAACCACATTTTACAGCCTGATGATGGTGTTCTAACGCTAAAACTTTGTAGCATTTGAGTTGCAGTATAATAATAATAATAATTAATATATATATACATTTAAGAAAAAATAAGGAAGACACATTAATTCATGGTAAATTGGAAGTATATTCATATTTCAGACGAACCATCATCAGCTTCTCTCTTTATTGTACAAAAGATTTTACACGAATGAAATTCACAAAAGCCAAAAAAAAAAAATGATTAAAAATAAAGGTCGCTCCCTTAAAAGAGAAAATTTAAGAAAAAATACATAATTACCTCAGTTAGGCGAATACACACACATATTTATACATAAGCATATATATACGCAAAATATATTCAAAGAGTATGCGTAAGAGCGGATGTCAAATAAAATCTACAGATACATTCAGCATGTCAGTTTGACTGCTGACCCGTATATTTGAAACGTAAAAAAAGTGGGTTAGATGAGAGAGAGAGAGAGAGAAAGAGGGGGAGAGAGAGAAAGATATATATATATATATATATATATATAAGTATCTTATAGCGTAATCGAAAGGGGAAGAAAATGAAGGAAGAGAGGAATAGATCTAAAATAGAAAGAAAAGATGATAGAAGAAAATAAAAATAAAAAATAAAAATAATATTATGTATTAACAGTGAGAGGATAATAAATTGGAGTTTTAAAAAATTAAAAATATATTTAAGAAATAATAGTTGATGAATTCTTTGCGATCACAAAATCATCACACCACTATATACTCAAAATTATACTAATTATACAATCAACAAAACAAATATAATACAATAAAAACATTTTAAAAGTTTTTTAAAATTAATTTAAAAGTAAGCCTGATTATTCTGTTTAAATTTAGTTGTTTAAACCTAATTAAATAGTTTAACAATAAATTTACATATAACTAGTGAAAGGACAAGAAATTGGAATTAAAGAAAAATTAAGAAAATTAAGCAATTGAGATATACTAGTTAATCAACCCGTTTTAATCACAATTACTACCACACCACTATATAACCAAAATCATAATAGTTATTCGGTTAACAGTACATTAAGAATAATACAATATAAATTAGTAATACAATAATGTAGGTAAATTTTGTCGGTCAACAGTACAGTTAGAATACAGTATAAGTTTAGTAATGTAAAAACATATATATGTACACATACAACTCACGCACACACGTAAAGACCTACACACATCCCCGCACACGCATATCTATTTTTACATATATATATATATATATATATATATATATATATATATATATATATATATATATGCGCATATACGAACACACAGATATATACACTCAAACACCAGCAAAAACAAATATGTAACCCATACCATAGACATAAAAAAAAAACATATAAAATAAACCTCGACACATATAACAATGGTGTACAAATAAACAATATATATTCCGTATGATAGTGTGATGTGTTTAAAGTCTTCAGAGGAATGAATGAGGGTCTAAATGTTTAACATAATTTAAACTGGCTCCTATGCCGGCATTTAAAAATTAGTACCCACCTCAGATTTAGCAGATCCAATTGGTTTTATATTTTATAATACTGATTTTTTCATCCAGGCATAAGAAACAGTAATCTTTGAAGTTGATGGGTGTGTTAGATTTGTTAATGATTTTCCATTTGATCATATGAGTTAAGTTATTGTCTTTCAATCACCAGAGATATTTTGATAGAGACGTCTGGTTTTTTAATCAGGGTCGGAAAAAGCGTGTGTGTGTGTGATTGTACAACTGTTGCTTCCAATCACCAAGTTTGTATTTTCTTTTAGTTATATCATCGTTTGATATACCACCTTTTCTATTATATATTTTCCACCCATAAGACACTCATTTTTGATTATACAATTATATTTAGGTGTATGAGTGTCATGTCTAGCTGCATTTCTTATGTCTGGTAAATTCCGGGAAATTTTAGGTTTGCTATGGTTAGGAGTTGCAGAACTAAGGCTGGCTCGGCTAGTAGTTGTTACTCTGGAGCTGCCTTGATCAGTGGTAGTAGATTTTGGGTTATCAATTAGATTTTTATATCTAGATAAATTTCTCCTATTGTGGGGACTGATTATATTTTCTATATTTTTAGTACACGAATAACTAATTTTTAGGGTTTTTCTGCTAAATATTCTATGAAGGGGACTAGAATTGCTAAAATGTTTATCTACGAGCTTTAAGAAGTATTTACCTATATTAATATTACATAATTTGCAAAATGAAGGGTTGAACCAAATTGCTTCCTTTCTACTGTTGGGCTTTTTTTTTCATCATTTCACCCTAAGCAAGGCAATCCACTGCCACTAATGCGCTTTGGGCTACATAGGGGAAGGTAAGTAGAAAGAGTGGTTAGATATAGGAAATGTCAGAAGCGGGGTGATAGATAGATGGGTGGGCGGGAAGAGTGTTTGAAAGAATGGAAGCGAGTTACTTTGTTAGGTGTCTGTTGTAGCCGTCGGGGAAGCAGTCATGTGGAAGGGGATTCCACAGTCGGGAAGTGCGAGAAAAAAAACTATTGGAGTAGAAGTTGCGGTTGCATTTTATCGGTTTCAATGTAAAAGGGTGGGATCTTATTGGTATTGGTGTATTTCAAGGATTCGTGATAAAAAAGCGGCTTTTGAAATCTGCTCTTATGTAATTATGTTAACATCTTAAAAGTTCAGAATGCTTATCGGTGATGAATCCATAATTTTCCAATGCTTTTAGATTTCAAATTTAAAAATAAAAGCTTGTCTTAAATTTTAGCATTTTTACCAAAGTTTTACTCTCCCTTTTAAATGTTAAATAATGTTATTCATAAATATATTAGTTGGTGTTTTTTTTTCTTTTCCTCTGCACTTCTCTCTCTCCCCCACTCTCGCTCTTTATATATATATATATATATATATATATATATATATATATATACATATATATTGATATATATATTGATCATTGATAGAGAGAAATACGTATTCTGATATAAGATCAGATAAATTAAATTCTTACATAATGATTAAAAGAACGTATCATTTCACATATATGTTTTATGGTGTGAATTCATTATTGATAAATATATTCATTGAATACATTTTTGGGCTTTCAGTAGAAACTTATTTTATAAGTTGAATAGTCTCAAATTGTAAGTGCACAAGGACAAAAACACACACACACAAACACACAAACTCACGCATTTTTCGCTTTCAATAAAAGAATAGTCAGAGAAAATACTATTCCAGTTTTTGTATTGTAGAAATGTGCTGGTATTGTTTAACCAGTTTTTGAAAGAAAATTTTGCACGAAGCATAAACAGTAAAGAAATGATGGCGAAATATATAGAAACCATTTTATATGTTGCAAATCTCCCGTTTAAAATATTTGAGAAGACGCTGTAGCACATGTAAAATTTCTGCTACTTCCATGCACTAAAAGAATGCAGCAGATAGCTTCTCTTCAGATATGTACAACATTTTACATAGAACAAAGCTTAATAGCAAATTAATTTATAAAGCAACGGTGAAAAATAATGAAAACTGTATTAAGAAGATAGTATTTATAGATTATGAGTATAAGGGGGATATAAAACTTCCCATGAAGTGGTAATGAATCAATTGATCAGAAAAGCAGTCATGATTTAAGATTATCTTATCTCTTAGTTGAAATTAATCCGTACATAATCCCTTTCCAATCTTATCAATGCCTCGTAACATTTTATTGCTTTGATTATTTAAATTATTTTATAATTCAATTAAAATTTTAAAAAAACGTTATTCCAGCAGAAATATTTATAACTAGAGGGTTTCAAAGAACAGCAAAACGTGACTGGTATAAGTAGTTTAGTCTTAATTTTCAGAAATGGAATTAGGTAATCATTGACGAACATAGGTAGCTTCGATAAATTTTCGGGAAGAGTTTCTCTATTTATAGACTAGTTGAATAGTAAAATTTCGTTTAAAATCTATGGTAATAAATAAAGGTAAAAAAGTATAATTAGTATTAGCAATTCAAAGTATAGGGGTAAATTTAGTGAAGAAAGAATAAATGGACGAACATACCAGAAAGAGTAGCTGCGAAAAGAGATACGACAAAAGGGTGCAACTCTGATTTTGTTATTAAATAGGCGAAGACGGGAAAATGAGCGCCTCCCATTGGCTAGAGTTAACAATAAAAAGTACGAATTCTGCAGAAAAGAAATTCAAATAAGTAACTCAAAAGTAAGAATGCGGCTTGGTACTTCGGGACCGAAAGTCGAGGTTACTGCCAGAGCCGATATGATGTTTAAAAAATTGGCAATGAAGGCAGGACATCACCGAAGAACTTTTTTAAGCACCAAATTGTATTTATGGATTGATTATACTGCAGTCAGCAGTAATAGCTGGGAAAGACTAGCTAGCAACTGGCGGATAGAACTGGTGACGATTGGAGAGACAATTGGCATCTCGGAAAGACGGGAAGGGGAGCAAAAATGGTTAGCTACCCAAACTGCATGCTCTGCGAAGAGCATCCCATAACGTGCTAGAGAAAAAAAAACTGGATAAATCTACCCCAGGGTATCCCGAGAATTGGGTGGTGGAAGAGATCCAAATAGTGCGAAATTAATTATAACGAAAGGAAACGACCAATCACTCACGAATAAATGCATTTCTGTAAAGAAATGTAAAAACATACGAGGCCTGAAGATTCATCAGGACCGGATGAAATGTCTTGATGAGGGAAACCAAGAGCAACGTACAGGCTCAAAACGTGGTAAAACAGGGAAGAAGCCAGAATAGGAATTACCTCACAGAGTCCCATTTTTCCAAGCTACATTTTCCCAGAATCAGAGCATGGAATCCAGAGGGTAAATAAAATGGCCTCCAGCAAACAATGAGGCATGGCAGAGCCAGGGCAGCTAGACAAGGAAATGTAGAGTACCAAATGAAGTTTATGACCACCATAATAACAGCATAGCGCCTGAGATATTTGGCTATAAGGATACTAAAATGACAATGAAGCCCTATATTTACAACCGTAGGGCTAAGAAACTAAAAGAACTAAGGAAAGAATTAAGAAATTCCAAGTAAGCAAAAGGAATAGATCAACGCCAACCACTTGAGAAACTTAGAACAATAATTAAAGAGAAACTGAAAACAGTCAGACGTGTGGAATGGCACAGAAGAAGAAGAAAAAAGAGAGCAAGGAAACGTGCTAAACTTTTGCTAACCTTTTTGGCTTTGCGAAGGTCCTACTTAGGAAGTAACTAAATGGACAATTGAACGTAACGGGGGAAGAAATAAACCTCTACCTCAGTGCTTCGATAAGCGACCAGAATACGAACCGAGAACTCGGAGTGAATAACCGCCTAGTCAAACAAAAGCTACCAAAGGTAATCCAATGCCAACCTGGAATGAAATGCAAGAAGTGGTGAAACCACCGAGAGCTAACTCCGCACCCGGGCCAAACGAAGTATCACATATCGCTGCTGCGTAATAATAAAGAGAGTATGGAAGATAATAAAAGTTATCTGCAGGAGAGGCAATGTAGTGGAACAATGGAGATTTTCAGAAGGAATATGGATACATAAAGAAAAGGATTCAGGACATTTGACCAGTTCAGGATAATATTACTTTTAAATACCAAAGATCATTTTTCGGGATATTATCGAGACCAAACATGAATTATGCGTTACAGAATCAATACATTGATGAATAAGTCTAGAAAGGTGGGATTCCAGGGATGCCAGGGTGCCTAGAACATGCAGAAACCCTATCTCAACTCCTAAGAGAAGCAACGGGAAATATGGGCGACTTGACTGTTTTGTGGCTAGACTTTGCGAACACTTATGGTTCCATTCCACATAAACTAGTGAGTGAGGTTCTAGAAAGACATCCTGTTCCACAGACAGTGAGTGAGTACATAAGAGATTAGTAAACCAACTTCCAGGTGAATGTGCTATCAAAGACTTTTTCAGAATGGCATATACTGGGGAACGCATTAAAACCGGGGGAAAATGTCAGCAGTTCCTTTTCGCTGGCTATGTATATGCTGGTGAAAGCAACCGATGTCGAATGCAGAGGCCCACACTTTAAGTCATGAGTCTGTCAGCCTCCAATAAGGGCCTACATGGATGACTTAACAGTAACAACAATATCAGTAACTCGAGCAAAGATGATATTGAAAGGCTTAGAGGAGAACATCAAATAGGCGAGAATGAAATTTAAACCGGCAAAGTCCAGATCCCTCTTAACGAAAGACCAGATAATAGAGAAGATACGTTTTAAAAACCACATGAGAACCGATTCCAACACTGAATAAAAAGCCTGTGAGAAGCCTTGGCAAGACCTTCAATAGCAGCCTAAATCATACAGGGCATTCCAACAAATGTTAATAAATATAACAGAGTGGTTGAACAAGATCGATAAATTGGGGCTGCCGGGTCGTTTTAAAAAATGGCTATTCCAACACGCAATTTTACCCCGAATATTATGGCCATTACCTCTGTAAAGATTTACCACGAATAAAAATGCGAGAAACGGGTGCAACTCAGATTTTGTTATTAAATAGGCAAGGGCGGGAAAATTAACTTTTCCCATTGGCTATAGTTAACAATAAAAAGTACGAATTATGCCGAAAAGAAACCCAAACAAACAGCACAAAAGAAAGGAACCGGCTTGGTACTTCTGGACCTAAAGTCGGGGTTTTCTGCCAGGGCTGATATGATCTTCAAAAAGCCGATATCGGTAATGAAAGCAGAACATCACATTAAGGATAGGTTCAATCCCATCCCTTCTCACCCTTTACACCTCCTTACCCTCCCCCTTTAATAAACCCAAAGAATAAAGGCTATCCAAGAGGCCATAAAAACATATACAATTTTTTCTAATGTTAAAACCCTTCTACAAAATTTCCGACACTTTCATTAATCAACTATTATCCCCGGTCCACTCCACTTTCTTCAACATTCTAACGGACAATTTACAGGAATTATTCCCTTATCGCTAATCCCCACCAACAACCCACACACAATTTGCCAAATATAAGAAAAGAGGCCTTCTATTCCTTTCCACACCAACCGATGAGACATTGTAAGTTCAATGTTGAAATAAAATGTGCAATTTGTAGTGGATATCTATAAAAAAAACATTGTACATGTTCGAAAATATAATTTATAATAAATATTCAATGCTCTATATTTTAAATAGAGCGCTGTTTTAAGTTAATATTTTGGACATTGTAAATTTTTGATCGTTTCTTATTCACTCGGATAATATATATATATATATACATATATATATATATATATATATGTGTATGTGTGTGTGTGTGTGTGTTGGTGTGTGTGTGTGTGTTAGTATTTCTATTTATATATATATAATCTTATGTGAAAAAAAATGGTCATTATGTCAAAAGTGCTTAAAATCCAAACTTGAGTTTATGTAAATATAAAGGGTCAATATCAACAGTTAACAGTGCATACTGTTCTCGCGTATAAACTGTTTAGTGTCTCTCTCTCTCTCTCTCTCTATATATATATATATATATATATATATATATATATATCCGAGTGAAGAGGGAACGAAGGAAAAAATTATTTTTACAACGTCCAAAACATTAATTTAAAAGAGTGCTCGATATATAATATATAGTGCTGTGAATATTTATTCTAAATTATATTTTAGAACATGCACAAATATATAAGAAAAAAATTGTACATGGTCTCAAATATAATATATATATATATATATATATATATATATATCACAATTATATTATATATATATATATATATATCACTATTATATTATATATATATATATATATATATATCACTATTAGATTCACGCAAATCTTTCAGAATCTTTAGCGCTTTTCCCATATTCCCTATGAAATGTTCGTATTGTCGTTTCCCATCACGTAATTTGGGTCGGCGTTCATGGTCGGGAAGATTTAACATCGCATCTTCATGAGGGACTCGAAGGATGAATTCGTCCACAGGTTACAGTCTGTTATTAAAACTAAAACCAAATGGTCAACAGTAGAAGCTACTCATGATGCAGAATCCAGTTTGCAAAAAGACAGATTATGGTGCAGACTCGAACCAATTTTCAGGCAAACAGTCGTTTCGTAATATTTTCTCAAGTGAAAACGAGACATAATGATTATAGAAACCGGGAATTCTGAGGAAGAATAACGATTAACTACTGCACTTTATTGGATAAACAATTTTGCTTGGATTACATTGTGTGATTTGGATCCAACGAATCTTTCAGGGAATATTCTTATTGTAATGGAGCTTTTGGCAACATCATTCTTTCTCCGATGCTCCTATGATTTTCTATAAAATATAATAAATCTTTAGCTTTGTGATACTTTCGAATCGATGGTTGTGCGTTAACTAAATATGATCGAGCTATATTACGTCAAGTGCTCTCTACGTACACACAATCTCGGCAGATGTACACTGGTATCATAACCTGGTTTCATTCATAATAAAGTGCTTGAAATAGCTATGAACTTCAAACAATGAGAAGCATCAGACAAATAGCCTCTAACGGCCAGAGAATCTAAGATTCGTTTTCACGACAATGGGGAACATCCATTGCGAAAGACACAACTAACTCCCAACATGACCCTACAGAGTGAAGCACATAATTGGAGGGTGTTAGTTGATCTTAGAACATCTCTGCAGTTTTCTCTACGCATCATTCATTTTGCACACCCTAACCGTGTAGCGTTGTCTGAAAAACTGTGTTCTATTCTAGTAGTAGTAGATTTAACAGTTCCATGGAAAGCACACTGGGTAGAAGAAAACGATTGAAAAAAAATGATATAATCAATGAAATCGGACCGCGTAGAAATGGGGCAGACATGATATATGCTACGAATTGAGGCCGAGTGCCATGGATTCCGTAGACGATCAACTATTTCTTTCCTTTTCTTGACACATGCTTCCCATCGTTTCTGGAACACGGCTTGACAAGCCACCATGTTGAAATTGGGCAAGCTCCAAATTATAAAAGTTTGATCGAAGCCATGCCTGCCAAACAATGCTAATTCAGACTTGAAACATATTTGTTTAGATTCCATTCTACATAATTTATAACGGTATCTACGAGCGTCTTGTGTATTAGCTAATGATCAAAATTAAACGCTTTCAACACAACGCTGAAAGTCATACTCGTAGTTGTAAAATATTGCAGAACAGAAGACTAACACTTCTGCAGAAAAACAACACCCTATCCTGTGGCAAATACTTCTCTTATCGCCCTATGTAGCAGTACCATCTTAGACACCAAAACTCTGTTACCTCACCTTATTGGCAGCTGACAAGGGCAAGGTATCGAACGTGCTTTCATCTGTTCAATGTGGAATATATATATATATATATATATATATATATATATATATAAGCTCTCACACCTTGATTGAGCACTCTGGAAAAATAGGAGATTTTGAAAACAGTAGCTACTCCGGCATATGCTCATACATTAATGAATTACAGCACTATGGCTATTGGGTGTGTATAATGATATATACGCTAAATGTCTGCCTTTTTCCGCCGAACGCTCGTAGCCCAGAGGTAGAATCGCCGTCTGACGCCAATTCAGTTGGGTTTCAATCCTGGGTTAAAAAGCAATCGGAGTCTAGCCGTATTAGGGAAAGCAAAATCAAGTTTGTTTCGGATTTAATCTTTTTGTTACCTCATGAATATGTTAATCTTTTAAGAACTGTTTCCATTAATGACCCAACTGATTAATTTATCCACATATTCCCTTTCTCAATTGTAATTTTTCATTTATGAAGTGTAGCAAATAGGTACCTCTTGCTTCACCAGAGTTTTATATTCAACCTTTACTTTTATTTAACTGTCTATCAACTATACTTAGAAATTCCAGCCTTTTTTTCTACTTAACTCATAGCAAGTCCAGTAAAAAAAAATAATAGTTACATAAACGAGAATTAGAACCCTCCATTTCGCTTACTTAACCGACAATGTCTAAGAGAAATATTTACACCTTACAATGTATTAGTTTCATAAAAATATTTTTTTATTTTGTATATATTAACAATAAGATTCATTCTGAAATCTATTACTAAAATAATGTCAATTTTAGAACAGAAATCTACAAATCGCTGTCACAGATCCAACATATCAGAGCTGATTTTGGTATTCAATTTGAATAATGTATGATTCAATCAATTAATGTAATTGATAGATTATTCAATCGATAAGCTTGGGAGATTTGTAAATAAATTTCTTTGATATTTGTATGGTTATCAACAGTCCTACCAACATGTCTACTATTCTTTATATTTTGGCAAAACGGCTTAAAGCGGAATGTTTAGTCAGTTGGGGAAAGACACTGAATAAATCTTTTATATGCTTTGTCAACAGTAAGTAATATACTTTCAGTCATAAACATCGGCTAATATATATACTTATATATATCCGCCCGTGTTTTGAATACTGCTGCCACATCTGGTGGGGTGCTCCTACTATTCTCCTCGGACTTCCTGACAAAATACAGCGAAGAATCTGTAATGTGATTGAAACCGACTTAGCTGACCGCCTGCAGTCACTCTCCCACCGGCGTGACGTGACTTCCCTGTGCCTCTTCGAAAATTCTTTCATGGCTTCTGCTCTGATGAACATAAATCACTGGTGCCCCCTAGGTGTGAGTTTGCACGAGATACTAGATTGGAAACTAGGTCCCACAATTTTACAGTGAAACCGATGAAATGTAACCGCAATTTCTACTCCAACATCTTTTTTTCTCGCACTTCACGTCTGTGGAATTCCCTTCCGCATGCTTGTTTCCCCGACTGCTATAACCTCCAGGAGTTTAAATGTAAGGTCAATAGACACCTCCTAACACACTAGTCCTCCCATCCTCTCCAACTCTCCCCCGATGTACATCCTAACTCGTCTATCGCCCTGTGTAATGCCCTGGGCTATAGTGGCAGCGGAATGACTTGCTTGGTTGCTTGGGTTGACATGATTAATATATATATATATATACATATATATATATATATATATATATATATGTGTGTGTGTGTGTGTGTGTGTGTGTGTGTGTGTGTCTGTGTGTGTGTATGTGTTATCTATCAAAGTAATTTAAACATCGTGTATGTAATCTCTTGCTTCGATAAATGACTAAAAACGGGTTCATTACACAAGAATCCAATTTTACAGCATTCAGCATTACATTGGATTTTTTTACGTTTTGGATTTTTACGTTACTATCGAAAGTTTTCTCTCATAGAAATAATCATATTTAAATTTATTTCCATATTAAAATTATTTGTGCCCTCCAGACTGTGGTGATTTTAATGTATGTGTAAAAGAAGACACTAAGTCCCCCTCAGAATTTTCTTGGGTCCTCGATTGCACGCCCATTTTCATAAGCTTCAAAATTTTATAAAACTGATCAGTTTCTGATTTTGATAGAATTTAATCTTCAGCACTTTTCTTCTGCTTATTCTTCATTTCTTTAAAAATTAGAGCAGACAAATCACACTCTTTTGATAGTGTTAACGTTTGTAGTAACCCTTCAATTTTGTTTTCAAATTAGCCTTTCTTGTGTTCCAACAGTTTGAGAGTGAAAAAGAGCGCGAGAATAGATCAGAACTTTACTACTATGAATGAAAATGTATTCGTTTCAATAACATCACAAAGTACAGAAGAAGAAATGGTGTTTTACTACATGCTTGCTTATGCCAAAGCACAGTGCAAATCAAACGTCATCACAATCATTCATGGGAGATCTCAATGCCAGAGGCGGCCAAGGAAAAAAGCATGAAACTATATATATATATATATATATATATATATATATATATATATATATATATATCCTAATTGATATTAATTACATTAATATTAATATTAGTTAATTAATATTAATTAATTAATATTAATTATATTGATATTAATTTTTATAATATATATATATATATATATATATATATATATATATATATATATATATATATGTATGTATGTATAGTATCCTTGCAAGATATGCTATACTTTTGAGTTAAAGTCTTCAATACCAAGGATAGAATGTATGTAAAATTTAACAGTATAAAAACTGCATTTCGCTTCATAAAAGTAATATACAACCAAATTTGATCGAAGGTTTGACGAATTCGTGAGTTATTTGGTGATGACTGGTTGTACGCATGCCCAAAACCGACAATTTTCATAAATCTAAGTGAAGGGACAAAACTCTTAAATTACCTAACCGTTTCATAATAATGTCACTTTAAATCTACCATACATGATAATAAGGTAAAAATATAATAAATTAAAAATTACTTCTTTAAAAAATAGCGTAACTACGTTTATTATTATTTGCAATTTTGAACTCGTGAATTTCATTTCTAATTAATTACTATATCATATTCTATAAACGTGTTAATACAGAATTTTACACGATTTTAAACTATTACACCTTATTTCAATTAAAACATAAAAAAAGAAAAAATCTTGTAAAAATTTATTATTCATCAGAAAAAGTTTATTTCTTCAGACAATAATGTCCTTAATAGTTCTTATTTACAAAAACAATTAAAAGCTTTTCTAATTAATTAATGTCATAGTTTTATTGGATTCTTTATTTTTCAATTCAGAGCAGATTTCCAGTTAAATGGTACAAATCTGAAAAAAGAAATAGGTGATTTGCAATGACTCAGACCTTTAACAAAAAAACAGCAACAAATTCCATAAACGGGAAAGTTCTGTGCGACATTTAATGAAATTAAGTAAGTGGGGAGTAAAATATTTAAAAGAATTTACTAATAATTTCTAAAAAGAAAGATTTAACAAATAATTTCATTCATTTGAGAATAACTTCTGACAATTTTCATTCAAATCGGACAATTATTTGATTTGTACAAGAATTTTCAAATTAATGTTTTCAACAGAAAGAAAGCGCAAAAAAATCAATGTTAAAGTTTGTAGAAGACGATGATGTAAACAATACAAGCATTCTAACCAAAATTTCGAACGTGTTAGAAAGGATTAACAAAAAAATTTAAAAAAATGATGAAAAAATTATTTGATCGTTTCTCTTAATAATATCAGCATTTTGACGATAAAACTTTATTTTCGTTAAGTTTCTGGCGTTTTGCATGACGTTATGCTGTTTTTCCTCTGAAAAAGTGGAGGTACTTATATATATATATATATATATATATATATATATATATATATATATTTTGAATGTATGCTATATTTATGAGTTTTAAGTCATCAATATCAGAGTAAAATGTATTTAAATACTAACGATAAAAACACTGCATTTGTTTTCGCAATTATTCACATTCAATTGCCCGTAGTATGATTCGAAACCTAACCGTTAACTAAATAACTATGAGAATAATACAATATACTAGCCACAATACAATACAATAGAATACAATACTGACAATGCCTCGATGACCTGTATATATATGTAGCCGGGCAACAGAACACATGGCTTGAGGATTGAATAGATTCTTTAAGCTGTTGTGATGTCAGTATGTAACAAGAATGATATGTGTTTGGTGCAATGAACTTTGTACAGTGTGTTCGGGTCAGTGATTTTGGCTAGTTTAATTTTTTAGCTGAGACAAATGGAAACAATGCTTTCTGTTTCTCCATTTTCGTGTTATACAAAAATAAATATGATGAGTGAGGTTTGTGTTAGCATAAAACAGACTGTCGCCTCAGAATGCATATATATATATATATATATATATATATATATATATATATATATATATAATTTCAGGTGAAGAGGACTCAAGGTTTTATTATTTTGAGTGCCCTGGCATTTATTTTAATATGGACAGTGCTCATTATAATGAGTAATATAGAACTTAAAATAATTATATAGTTATGAATTAATTGTACATTACGAAACTAAAATATCTATGTTTCGAGATAGATTCTCATCATCAGGCAATGTTGCTATTGGTTGTGCAGATGATTTACATTTAAATGACAAAAAAAACTTGTGTTTGCTGTGTATGTATGCGTGAAAAAATAAAAATCAAATTTTATGACTTTAAGTTTTAAATATAAATTTTATATCTTCCCACATACATACACTGCAAACCAAAGGTTTTTGTCATTTAAATGTAAACCTTCGGCACAACTAACAGCAATATTGCATAAAGATGAGAATCTATATCGAAACATAGAAATTTCTCTGCCGCAGTGTACAACTAAGTCATATATATATATATATATATATATATATATATAGTCATCCGCAGACAGATTTTTTCGCTGTAATACAGCTCATCAGTACGGATTAGACTCTGGTCGCTTTCTAACCCAGGATCGAAACCCGACAAAATTGGCGTCAGTCGGCGTTTTCACCCCAAGGCCACGATGGTCCAGTAGAAGAAGGAAGGCTTTTCAGCGAGTATAAACACGCCCAATAACCAGAGTGCTCTAATTCATTATCGAATGAGCGGTGCGTAAATGCCGGAGTAGCTACTGTTTATAAAGTCTACCACTCTTTCAGAGTGCTCAATCATGGTGTGAGAGCGTACATATATATATATATATATATATATATATATATATATATATATATAATAAAATACATTTTGAAGGTATCCTATATTTATGAGTTTTAAGATTTCAGTATAAGGGATAAGATGTATGTAAATACAAACAGTAAAACAATTGCATTTGGTTCCACAATAATGTACATTCAATTGCCCGTAGTATGATTCGAAACCTAACCGTTAACTAAATAGCCTGTAGAATAATACAATATACTAGCCATAATGCAATACAATAAAATTCCGAAAATGCATCACTGACCTGTATATATATAAGTTGCCGGGCAACAAAACACATGGCTTGAGGACTGAATAAATTCTTTAAGCTGTTGTGATATCTGTAATAAGAATGAGATGTTTTTGGTGCAATGAATTTTGTACAGTGTGTTTGGGTCAGTGGTTTTTGGCTAGCTTAATTTTTAAGCTGAGACAAATAAAAACAATGTCTTCTGGTTCTCCACTTTCGTTTTATACAAAAATAAATATGATGACTGACGATTGCGTTCACTCAGAATGCATATATATATATATATATATATATATATATATATATACTACAAAAATCGGATGGTCAATTCATCGAGTGAATTTAACACATGTTTCATCAGCGATAATATTTTTTAATCGCTGAATAGTCTGGTCTTAAATTCATTATTTGAAATGTTTATCAGATATTTAAAAATTTGAATTATTTCATATGTAATAAATATTAGCATCGTAAATAAGTAAATTTTATTATATGCAACACTCTGGCTGGATCAGTTTCAAAGATGTTTGTTTTATATATATATATATATATATATATATATATATATAAGGAACAATTTTATCTTTTATGAAGCATCAAACAAAGTTTGAAATCACCCCTCTCCTAACACTTTTGCACACTACCGGTAGTATGTAAAAGTGTTAGAACAGGGGTGATTTTCATAAAATATTCCTGAAATACAAATTACTTTAATTAAATTGTTTTTTTTCTGCCAATATGCCTCATAAAAGATAAAATAGTTCTTGTTCTATTACTTATGTACAATACTGTATATATATATATATATATATATATATATATATATATATATATATATATATTGTGTGTGCATTAAATATATCACAAGCGAGTAAATGACATGTCTATAAAATATGTTGTGTTTAATCCGACTTCTCCGACATTAACATATAAGTGTATGTTATTCACGCCAGTATGTTAATCACACTACTTATTTATAAAATATTGACTTACACAATACATATATATGAAATTTTATCTTGACTATATCCAAAATACAAAATTGCAATGAGAATATTCAATCACTTCGGAATGTTTAAAAAAAAAAATATTGCCAAACTAGTATCTCAAAACATAATAAAATGTTGATAATAAAAAAAATTTACACTTCATGAAAATTTTATTACACATCAAAGAAACGCCAAATAATATAACCTTCTTTTATTTTGAAAAATGCATATCATAAGGAATTTAAGGCTTGATAGATTCATTTAATGCGGTTGATATTTTTACTTGCATGTTGAATTTTGGGAAATATTAGAAATAATCTAAATCACTAAATTTAATTATAATAAATAAAATACATGTAAAAATAAACACGGCTCTAAATTGAAAATAATATGAAATATAGTCAAAACTGCTAACTTATTGATATAATTTACCTTAACTGGATGAAGACATGAGATCACTGTTACAAGTCACGCCATATTAAGAATATATAATCACTACTGTCGCGATAGATGATGATTTATGTAAGTGGCTGTACTATATATATATATATATATATATATATATATAAACTTATTTATAAATGGAACTTTCTGTGTGTGTGTGTGTGTGTCAGTTACCTATAGACTCCGAAACGGCTGAACCGATTTTCTTGAAAATTTACACAGTTGTACTATAAGTGTCTGCGAGTGTTCTTAGCTAGGTTTGTGTCAAGGTGTCTTCAATAAATATCAAAAATCGATGATCGAAAAAATCGGGTTATAGAAGGAGTGGTTTGATTTTAGTCAAATTTGTTACACCAATAGACAAAGACATAATAAACGATATTCGGAAGTTTCAAGGTTGCAGTTCTTACAATAGTGCAGAAAATCGATAATATATATATATATATATACATATATATATATATATATATATATATATATATATATATATATATATATATATATATATATATATATATATATAAAAGGCAAGTTGCTTGTGTGTGTGTCTGTTTATCTGCCAGTATCTCTGTATTTTTTGCATCCCTTTCATTTTAGTTTTTGCTTCGGGTTTGGCTCTAAGTAGGTATAATTGTAGTTCTCAGTCTCAGCCATGATACCATTTACTCAGAAGACTTATTCAGCCTTCAAAATTCAGTATACGACGAAAAAAACGTATTTCATATCGATACCAGGAAATCAATATTTGACTTACATCCATTCATTTTTCATTCAGTCTACAGTTTCGCTTAACTGAAAACAACTATTCCTTTTTTTTTTTTTTTTTTTTTTTTTGATGCCATTGTCCAAAAAGTCTGAGCTACAGGACCATGGATTAGGTTTAAAGCTTTTATTACACCCGCGCAACGGGCTATACTGCTAGTATATATATATATAAAATGTTTCTTTTGAATATATTTTTTAGGTATATATTCTAGTCGATTTGATTTCTTTTCTTTTGTTTAAGTCTTTATCACATTACTTATAAAATATTTCACATTGTGATAATAAAAGCTCTGACAGTGAAGGTGGAATGTTGTAAGAAATTTGACATAAATTTAGTATAAATGATCGAGGAAATAAACTTTCTGTATATTTTCGTCAAATTTCTTTATGTTTTAACTTGATGAGTATTTTGTTTGTAGAAATTATGAGCAACCGCATTACGATGGGCAGCTAATGCTAAACATGTCTTCTTTTGTAAAATATATATTTGTTTAATTCCTCGAGGTTGCTCGAATTTATTCATTTTGACAATTATTACATGTGATATATTTAATATACCTACGTTTTAGCTAATTATGTTGTTTTTATTAAGTCATAAATTTGTTTTGGAAGCAACTGTGACAAACCTTCTGTTGAATTTAGATAAATTATTTTCACTTGTGATAATGTCAGTGGGTAAAACATATTTAAATTCTGTTGGCTTGTCAAGAAAGAAAACTATTCTATTTAGATTCATTGTAAGAACCTCAGAATTCTCCGTGTATTTCTCCTTTTTATCAAAATACTGATGACTATAATTTTTAATATTCTTAATATAATAATTGTGTATGATATCAATGAAAGATATAGTATTTTTTCTATTTCATCAATAAATTCAATCGTATGTTTAACTTTGTTTACCTTATCTATAATAAGGTTAGGTAAATCAGTTTTTTGAGGATATAATATTGGAGCCTCGTCAATATATCTGATATATATTGATATTTTAGGTAAAATATTTTAGAAACGACCAGATTCAAGTAATCTAAGAAAACACAAAGCAACACTCGATATAGAGTTGACACCATCAGTAATCCCAATTTTTGTTCATAAAAATTATTAGATATAAAATAACGTTGTTTAAAAATGAGACAACAGATTTTTATTATTTAAGCTATGGTGGGGAGAAGATGGGTTTTGATTACCTTTCGTTAATATTTTTAAAATTTATTATTTGCTAACAGGAAAGTTAGTGTAAAGGGATTTTAAATCTGGATGAGGTATGAATTTGCCTGACATATTTATACTGCTGCATAGTGATTTTAAGAGGGTAAAATTTTCACTATGTGCGTTATGGTGCAGTGGATATCCGCTCGGAACGACAACTCGGGGAGCCGAGTTCGAATTCTAGTTGAATTCGTTGTATTCACTTATGCGCACATACTCTTGGGAAAGGTATTAATCCGTCTATTCCTTCCTGTTATGGGATAAATAACAGGACAGATTGGATTCTATAGCCTTGGCTAACAACCAGTCTACCGCAGAAAGCAATGGCAACCTACTGCGGGATAATCTTCTGCCCAGTCAGTCATGTCTCTTCGAGACATGATCGCCCAAGCGTGTATCACTTATGTCATTTAACTGATTTGCTGTAACTGATGGGTAAGTTATAGGTTGTTTCTTTGATTGAAAGGGTTATCAAACATTAATTAGATGGCAACAGAAGAAGAATGAAGAAATAATTAGTAATAAGTATTAGTATTGTAGGCAATATGTAATGTTTATCCATATCGTCTTTTTAGATATATCATTTTTTAATCGTTATCGTTTCTTTCATTTTATCGAATGCGAGAAAAATATTCAGAGTACTCCCAATGATAGATAGATAGATAGATAGATAGATAGATAGATAGATAGATAGATAGATAGATAGATAACATTTTGTCCCTGCATATACGTGTAAAAACACAAATGGCTGTATGTGTTCACTCCACCTTTTGTTAAGGACACCATAGATTGTAAAAGATTTTAACTTGTCATTCAAAACCTACCCATCATTTTAATGTAAATGAAAACATGGCCAAGTATATAAAAAAATATCCACTTCTTATACGCCTTATAATTTATGCATTGAAAGATTTATAAAGAGATTACTTGGGAAGGGTGAAAACTCTTGCAGACTCGATGTCTCACATTAATAAATTCAAAAAAGAATAAAATCAGGGCATATGCATTGAAAGTTTCATATATAGATATGCATGCAAATATAAAATAATACATACAGATATGTCATATAGAAGCATGCTCATATATTTAAACGTATTTTTTATATTTAATTAAATATATTCTCATGACAAATCTGATACATTATTCACAGACAGGAAAAATATTCATGATTATTGTAAGATATTTGCATAAAATCAGAATAAGTAAATCAGCAAACACACACACATACACACAAATGTGATTATGCATATATATATATATATATATATATATATATATATATATATATATATATATATATATTGCATCAACTAGATTTTTATTTTACTTTTTCTTTCTTTGTCGCTTCTCAGAAGTACCAAATTCCGTGTATTCTGTTTTCTAATTTTTATATTTCCTTTTATATTTTTCTTCTCTAATTGATGTTCTCCGTGGTATTTCAGTGTTTAAATTTCCTTCCATTTTTCTCGTTTGAAATCACTTAATTTTTAATTTAATTTTTCTTGTTTTATTTTCTCTTTCTTTTATTCTGCTGCTGGTCATACATGCTTGTTATTTGGGGTTATTCTGTGCCTACATGCTTCTCATATTAATATATTACAATGTTACTTAAACATCGCATGGCCAAAGTGATTCAGCAACACAAATAATTTAACTTTTCGTGAAACAATTTGGACGATTTTTTCATTGTTATTAATCTGCTAGTTTTAATTATTTGTTGAATCTGTAAGTGATATCACGACTTTTACTAAGCTAACACTTAGTAACATTTACATAGGAGAAAATAGGTTTTTCTATCCCCTAGTCCGTACTCTATCCACTTGTCCTAAACAGGACTACACGCTCATACCTTGTCTTCTGTTTCAAAAGAGGTTCCAGGTTCTTTTCCTGTGCTCCGGCTATAATAGCGGTGGTGTCACAAGAATTGTGATATGCGTGGATGGTGGTAACATTTCTTCATATGGATTGGCAATTCTCTGGTTGCTGCTAGGCGATTGGTAAATAGAAGTCCGAATATTTACGAAGCGTCTAAAGAGAGTGCATTGATTAACAGTCAAATAATATAGGTGTTCTTGAAGCATGGGTGGTGTCAATGCAAGCACCTCCGTTGAGCAAACTCGACGCTAACTATGCTGCGGTCTACAACAGTTCTTTTTCGGCACATATTATAGTTCATGATCACTTGCTACGACTATCTCAGAACTCGTCTTACCAAAATAATTCACTGACTATAAGCAAAGATATAAAATTAAATCAACCTAACAAAAAGTCTAAACGCGTCAACATTTATTTTTCCATTATTCGTGTAGTTCGTACAAAATTGCGCAATGTTGAACTGTTCCTCTTTGTAAATTAGTCAGATATCCGACTTCTCTGCGAAACTAATCTTAGTTTTGCAATCACCTCCTCTGATTGTTCAATTCCTGTCTACATTAACCTCTTTGTGAAATTTTCTAATGTTTACATGAATCGCCAGGGCGTATATGTTTGCGAAAATATTCCGCTGCCTAAAGAATTCTCTTTTGAATCTCCAGACTATTTCCACGAGCTTCTCTGTTTTCACTAAACCCAGTCAGCTATCACTTCATTCATTACTGCTCCCATTTCTTTTATGACTGTTGCGTAGTAGAGAGTATATATTTTAACGATAGAGACAAGGTCATGTCCCTACATTTGCTTGAAAATATATTTCTGTTCGGTGTCTTTAATGCAGATCATGTCAAACACACTGTCACTGAGCTTACGAGCATCCGAACCTTGTACTTCTCAATACCTTATTTCCTTATGCAAGGGGTGGACTTCCTCACGTGTTTCCCGAGTATCTCTGTTGGACATTCTTCTCTTTAGATCTCTTCTTTATCACCATTAATTACTCATATCAAGCTATGCTACGCAGCTCACTTGACATCTATGATCAACGCTGCACCTGCAAGAACCACCTACCACCATATTATATGTCCGTTATCAACGTGCAGATTAGGATTTTATAGTCTATTTTTAATCATTTTACCACAAGCAAGGTGGTGCCGCCACTGATGTACAGGGGGTACATAAGGGAGTTAAAGTTTTAGTCAGGTAATAATTAAAGAAAAAGACGAGCCACCTACGTGGGGTGGAAGAGAAAGGGCAAGAGATGTATATGAACACAGGAGTGAAGACATTTACGAAGGTAGAGAGAAAGGAAAAGAACATGATATACAGGGTGATATAGAAAGGGCTGGAGTTAAGTTGATAAGCGATGGGAAGTGACTTTGCATTTAAATTCCTGGGGGTTGTAGCCGTCAGGAAATCAGGCGGGAGAAAAAAGCTGATAGAGTAGAATTGTCCCCTGCATTTGGTTGATCTAACTGTAAAAGTGTGGGAACTTCTTGATAGTCTAGTTGCCCGAGTAGATTCTTGTGGAGGGCGCACTAGTGACCTAAGTTCATCAGAGCAGAAGCCATGAAAATATTTATAGAAGAGACAGACGGAAGCTACATCACGCCGATGAGAAAATGGCTGGATTGAAGCTTCCAGGTCTAGACGAATTACATTTCAGATTCTCCTTTGAAGACTACTGAGATAAACAGCAAGGGCGCCTTACTAGATATGACAACAGTATTTCAAGAACGGTCGGATGATTGATGTACAAGATGGATTCGGACGGAAAAAAACATCATTGCTCGGCACAGTGACCCATTCACTGAAATGATTCCACGTGGGGTTGGAAGTTAGGGTAAGGCCTAGAAGCCGTAGTGCATTGCTTTCAGGGAGACTTGGTAGGCCCATGCTTACGGGTGGCAGGAGAGACTGACAGTCACGGGTGACAGGAGTTTCGTTTTAGAAGCATTGAAATTTAAGAACCACTTCTTATACTAGTTCTCCACTGAGTGGAGTTCCTTCTCAAGATCAGCAGCGAGGCTATGTTTGTCCGCTCCATCAGATTCCTTACTGATGCCGGAGTAAATGGTGGTGTTACCTGCGTAGATGCCTACTTGGGATTTGATCACGTCTGAGAGATTATTTATGAAGATTAGAAAAAGCGTCGAGTCTATGCTAGAGCCCTGGGTGTCACCAGCGTTTGTGTGATAGGATGTGGAGGCATGCCCATAATATATGATACTCATTATGCGGTTAAATAGGACAGATTGGATTAGATCACGCAAGCGTCCAGTGATACCATGGCCCTGTAGCTTGTGAAGAAGACCATCGTGTCAACCCCTATCAAAAGCCTTAAATATATCCAGGGCCACCGGACTTATCGAGGAACTGGTATATGTTACACCTTGATGGTCGTTAGTATATTGGCAGTAGACCTGGCAAAGCGGAATGCATACTCTCTGTCTGAGAACAGTTTAAAGGCAGTCAAATGTTGAACTCTCTCAGTATTGATAATTGCCTCGAACATTTTCCGAAGATTGGTAGAAGGCTGAGAAATCGATAATTGAATGAGTCTGAGTGTTCCCCTGAGTTAAATTGTCGCGCAACTCAACACTTCATTCATCTGGAGTGCCTAAACACTATTTCACACCTAGAACAGAAACTCTACTAAGTGATATGTCTGTGATTTACGATATCATTTCTAAATTAGACTAACATAAAAGAAAACCGGAGTGAAGAAATCCCAGCCGTCGTTCTAAAAAATGATCTGATGTGGTTCCAGTACTTTCCAAACTATACAAGTGTTGCCCCTCTGCTTTCTGTTTTCCAGTTATGGGTTAAATAATAGAAGAGATGGGGTTATATAGCCTTGGATGGCAACCAGTCTACAGCAGAAAGCAATGTCAAAATGACTGTAGGATAATCTTCTTCCCAGTCAGTAAAGTCTCTTCCGAGACATGAACACCCAAATCCTGTAACACGTATGGCACTTAACTGACTGACTGATTAGAATCTGTAATCAATTCAAAAGTAGTTATAAATCTCAACTCTCACAACCTTCTTCTTCTATGTGAGTTGTCTTTCTACGTCTACCGATTTCTAGAAGCTCTTACCACATTTTCTTCTGTAACACCACTCAAGAACCCCCGTATGTCATTCACCTGCTCAGGTCCTTCAAATATCTTATCTGCTGCCTTTCTCAATCTCTTTTCTACTCTATCTGGCCTTTTATTATCTGGTTATCTAACCCCGCTTCCTTAATGAATGTCCCAGTTTCTCTTGCTCAATATTAATTTCCTTTTCGTTTTCATCTTTTCCAAAACCTCATCCAAAATATCTGCAGCATCCTTCTTCAGAACTACTTTTAAGCTGCCTCATTTTTTTTCCTTCGTCTTTGATGATGCTAACTGAATATTAATACTAGGCTCTTGGTAATAATGTCGAACTACAAAATGTGGATCTAGTTTGACAGTGTTTACCATGCTGGCCTTCTATGCCAGCTCTAAGCTTACGTTATTACTAGATGTTATTTTTTCCTTGACTATTTTTTATCTTCATCAATAAACTACCACTTACTCCTGTTTCAATAGTAAATCTGTCAAGGCTGACAAAATAAACTAGGTTTCTTCCCTTGAATAAGACTTCCAATCAGTGGATAACTGTGGAAGGGAAATGTAAATTTTTAATGATTCTAATACAAAATGCCCTCCTTTTAACACCATAGAGAAAGTCTCCTGGCCGTCACCGGCATGGTTGATAAGAGTTTCCAAAAGAAAAAGACAGTGCGCCTGACTGGACTATTCTTTTTTAGTGGGGGCGAATAGATCGAATCAATAGGTGAATCCACTGCTAGGAAATTTCAGACACTGTGTCCGACCAGAAAGTTTTGCTCGTCGGAATCAATCTTGCACATTTATAAATCTAATATTCGTCAGGAATATTCTGCTCTGATGAACTTAAATCATTGGTTCCCCCTAGATGTGATTGGCAACTAGGCCCCACCCTTTTACAGTGAAACTGATGAAATGTAACCGCAATTTCTACTCCAACAGCTTCTTTCCTCGCACTTCCCGCCTGTGGAATTTCCTACAGCATGCTTGCTTACCCGATGGCTACAACCTCCAGGAGTGTAAATGTAAGGTCAATAGACACCTCCTTACACACTAACTAACACTCATTCTCTCCAACTCTCTCCCTATGTACATCCTAAGTCGTCTATCACCATCCTTCTGACATTTCACATACCCAATCCCTCTATGTAACCCCCTGTGCTATAGTGGCAGTGGAATGCCTTGCTTGGGGTGACACGATTAAAAGAAAAAAAAAAGGTTCGCTTTGTCAAACTCGGCAGATTTTTGCTCGAGACGAGAGTAAACGGTGGTGGCGTCAACGTACATGCATACATGGGATCTTATAACATCGGGATCATCGTTAAAGAAGATCAGAAAAATCGTAGGACCTAGAATCGATCCTTGAGGGACACCCGAGTTTGTATGGGTAATTTTAGGATGCATGTCCATTTAATACTACGTTCATTGCGCCGTTAGAGAGGAATGACTGGATTAGGTCAAACAACTGTCCAGTTATGCCATAGCTCCGCAATTTGCGTAGAAGGCCAGCATGCCAGACTCTGTCAAATACTTTGGAAATATCCAGGGCAACGATTTGAGCTTCACCATTCTAGTCGAGAGCCTGGTATATATATTCAGTGGTGGTCGTTAGCATATCAGCAGTAGACATGGTGAAGCGGAAACCATACTGTTTGTTTGAGAAGAGCCTGTGAGATGTGAGACGCTGTACCACCTCGGCGTTGATAATGGCTTTGACCACATTGCCAAAGATTGGTAGGAGGCTGATAAGGCGGTAATTAGCGGGGTCCAAGGTTTCTCCAGCATTCTTAAATATAGGAACTACAGAGGAAGACTTCCAACAGGCAGGAAAGCAGGAATCAAATAGGCAGTAGTTGTAGAGCTAAGAGAGGACAGAAGAAAGTTCAAGGGGACATTCCTTCAAAATTATGATTGGGATTCTGCACCCGCTGTTTGCTTTATGTGGATGAAGCTTTGAGATTATACAAGAGAGCAGCGAGTGGGTAATGTGGACTTCATTCAGTTGGGACTCAGTTCTAGGTGGGAAGTCTTGTGTAGATACTCCAGACGAATCCAGTCTCGAATTGGTAGAGAATTTGCGAGCAAAGTACTCAGCTTTGTCTGCTGAAGAGGTGAGGACCTCAAATTCATGGATTAGATGGGATATTGAGATTTTACTGTTGTTAAGCACATTGTTACAGAGTCGTTAGTATTCTTTTGTGCCTAACTTACAGGATGCTATGTGCTGCTCCATTTTAGCAGTAAACAACATCTTAGCTTCATTAAGTATCTTTTTGCACTTATTACGAGCTGAGACAAAAAGGCGCCGGTTATGGTTCGACGTGTGTCTTCTATAAAGCCGGAAGATGTAATTCCGGTGAGCAATGCCGGCCGAGCAAGCGGAGAAGAACCAAGGAAATGAAAGGGATTTAAGCTGAGACTGCCTTGCTGATATGAAAGCATCGATGTCTGCTTTAACCCAAGAGGAGGCCTCGGATGCACAGTCTTCAACAGTAAGACTAAAAACATTGTTCAATGGACGTCACACAGGAAGTCGCAGTGCCAGTGCGCTCTTTGGTAGCAGTAATTTATTCTGCTAGTCTGAGTTTCATGGGTGTCATGGGAGTGGAAGGAGATGTTAACGGAAACCACCGCATGGTCAGAGTTTCCGAGAGAGCAGGGCTGCTTGACATTGCAAGAGTCTGGTATGGTAATGAAGCAGAGGTCTCGCAGTGAGTCCCTTCCATTAGGGTTATTGGAGAAAAGCGTGGGGAAATCCGCCACTTGCGTAAGCGACTGGTTGATTGAAAAATTCATGGTAGGGACACCAGTAAGATCGGTGACAGAATTCTCCAGCCACTTGGCCTGGTGGCTGTTAAAGTCAACAAACACAAATATGTAGGCAGATGTATGAGAAGAAGTGGCCGTATGTTTTCAAGTACTGAACAGTCAGGAGATGAGGGGGAGCGGTATAGAAAGAAAGATAGCTAACCGAGCTTAGAATTGAGAGACGGAAGCACATGAAAGAATGATCTAGGGATTTAAGAGAGATCACCCTAGCTAGAGAGAAATGTTCACATGCATATGGACATTGGAGTCCTTCCAGAAGAGGGGAAGGTAACAAGGTACGTTTTCAGAGATTAGTTTTAATCGACTGACTACCTTTCACAGCTAGTAATATCCGTCAACATGGCTATATAGCTTATAGGTGGATGAAAATGAGACATATTCATGCTTTTCTCATAAGTCTAAATGAGAAAATACGCGCCGATATCCGAATTTTAATGTGATAAACACATTCCATTTTTGTATCTATAACTCATCCTACATTGATTGATATTTCTTTTGTTTTTACCTTGGACATTTAGGATCTGCATTATTTGAAATCGTCGCTATTTTCTTCGGAAGATATTGAAGTAGTTTCTCTTTATCTTTAATGATATTTGGAATTTAGAGTAAATATCTTCGACTAGCGGCCACTTATGTACGATAAAACATTCTGTTTCTCCATTTACCATGTTGCTGACAAGGAACCGCTGGATCATTGCTTTTCCCTAGCGCATTTGTGTGAAAATAAATGCAGCTGGATACACGGAAACTTCAACCGATCTCACCAATTTTGCACCAGCAACTGTTACGGCTATCAGTTTATTGCGTTCTTTGTTAAGGGAATTTAGAAAGGATTGATTAGTGTGGAACGAGTGAATATTTTTCGCACCGTGTCTATAGAAAACCGTCTTTCGTGCGATGTAATATTTAATAGTTGGCCGAGGAGGGTATTAGTTCAAGGTGTATGCGAACTGTCTGAGAATTTGAACTTGACTCGCCAAATCCATTTTTCAGTTCGGTTAAACGTTAATCCATTCGCATATCGTGTGAGGAAGATGGAATCAGAAAATACATGGAATATATCATCCTTTCAGACAAGAAGCTCAGATGATTTACATTTATATAAATTGATTGGCACCTATTCAATTTTTTTCTCTTTGCCGTACAGCAAAAATTATGAATTTGGGTTTTATATCTCACCGTATGTTTTGGCATATTCGACCCATACAATTTGCAACGAATTACAAATTCACATATTAAAATTTACATAGTCTCTAGCTGTTATAATTGATGTGAGAGAATGTAAAATCAGAGAGATGAAACTGACTAAACCAGGAAGAGTGTGATTCAATTAAGATTTTGCGGGAAAATGGATGCATTTCTGATAGGCGTATGTTATTTTTGTGAATGACATTAAGGAATTATAATCTTGAATGGAGATAAGACATTAATGAACTAATTTTGTTTGAATTAAATTATTCTAACAACTTAAAGTCACGAAATGTGAACTCAAATATGCAGGCATTCACACAGGAGATTATCATATTTTCATAGCCTACAATGCGGAAATATACGCAATCATGCACACGCACCCAAAATAAGAACGGTACATAGTCTTCTGCATGACTACGTGCCTACTCACACAGCCGTCAGTGTATATATTTCACGGGCAGATTATATTGCAGAGTAGCTCGGAAACAGAACCTGTCGCAAATGTCTTGTCGGAGTTGAAACGCATTTATCCGACTGTTTTCACTTCCTTAATCTTGTCTCCCGAATCATTCATCCCGGTTTATGAAGAATCATTGAATAAAATTCTTCCTTCTGAAAGAATTCACTGTCTCATATCTGCTTCTTTAATCATTGATGACGGACCCCAATTTATCATTCTGCATAGCTGCTAAACATGTGGTTATTGTCTTTGGAAAGTCAGCTCTCTCAGTCATAGTATCAATATACGCTCCCTACATCTTGTGCCAAAATAATTAAATAGGCGGAATTTATTGGTTAAAATATGATATGGGCTTTACCACTTCTGATCCTATGAAAAATAATCGAAGTGTTTTTTAAAAATCTATTTCGGTCGTTGATAAACAAACTCGTCTCACTTGGCAATGATACTGCGTCCATTAGTCGTTCTCTACGTTGCAGCTTGGTTTTGTCCCAAACTGGCCAACTTATGGAATATCGATTGAAAGATATAGCTTTGCAGAGAGGTAAATGATGGTGGCCCAAAGAATCGATATCTTGTGGCCAAGGAAGAAAAGATCATAAAAGGTTTGGCATTATGATATAAATCTCTAAAGGATTGTAAACATTATAATATTTGTATGGGAGGAAAAGAGAGAAAGAAAAAAGATGAAAGAGAAAGAAAGATTGCCACAGCCATGACTGAGAACATTTTTCTTTCTCTCTATCTTACAGACACACGCACACAATTACACATATATAATTCACACATTCAAACACACACAATTATATATGTATATATATATAATGTCCCATTAAAAATGTGATTCCCGATCTACAGTATTTATTTACAGTGATTTCTTTAATCATAGACCCGTTAATATTCATTGGCAGATTAAATAACGCGCGTATCTATTGGATCCTGATTCAGGATCTCGATTTCAGTCCTGTTCTAGGTAAAAACAGATGACGTGACATAGCGTCCCTCTGTATTTTCTACAAATATTTTATAACAATTTCTCTGATGAGCTTTTATTTACTTTATTGCAGAGCTGGGGCATTTAAAAGTGCTACTAAATAAGCATTCACTTCCGATCTTATTACTGTTGAATTCGTGAAATCCGTATCTATCTATCTATCTATCTATCTATCTATCTATCTATCTATCTATCTTATTCGAAATCTACTGCTAAGCAGGTTGGGTCACTATATCGATCCAGGATGATTTTTCCGCCTGAATCCATCCTGCATATATACAAGTCAACCATCCGTCCGTGCATGGAGTACTGCTGCCATTTATGGTCAGACACCCCTACCGTTCACCTCAGTGTTTTTGACAGGCTCCAAAGGAGAGTCTGTAATGTGATAGGTACTGATTTCGCGGCTCGACTGCAGCCACTTCCCCACCGTCGAAATGTGGCCTCCCTTTGTCTGTTCTATAAATACTTTCATGGCTTCTGCTCCGACGAACTTAAGTAACTGGTGCCTCCTCAACAGGTGTTTACTCGTGCAACCAGACTAGCAACTGGGTCCCACCCATTGGCAGTCAGGTTAGCCAAATGCAGACGACAATTCTACTCCTGCAGCTTTTTGTCGCACTTCCCGCCTGTGGATCTCGCTCCCATATTCTTGCTTTCCTGACGGCTACAACCTCCAGAAATTTAAATGCAAGGTCAATACTCATCTATTAACCACTGGACTCTAGCTCTCTCCCCACCCCCGTATATCTTTCCCTTTCTCTCCACCTATGTATCTGTCATCGTACCTGCCTTCTCAGCTTCCTATTGCTCCTTTCTAACTAGTTTGTACTCCTCACTCTTTTCTAATTAATCTTTTTACAGTTATGTAGCCCCCCGCTCATCAGTGGCATTTCTACCTTGCTCGGGGTGAAATGATTAAAAAAAAATTCATTATGTATTTCTATCTATCTGTCTGTCTATCTATTTATCTATCTATCTATCTATCTATCTATCTATCTATCTATCTATCTATCCATTTCTGTTTTTCTATATATCTATATATATATATATACATCTCATTTCCTCTCTCTCTCTCTCTCTCTCTCTCTATATATATATATATATATATATATATATATATATATTCAGAACTAAATACACAATTAAATATTTTCAACGCGCTTCTTACACTGAGAATTTTTATCAAAGTAAACATTTAACTGGTAGAAGTCCACGGGTTTGTAAAGAAAATGTTTCCTTTTTTTCTTTTTATCGTTTTGCCATTCACACTCATATTACTATTACTGACTTATAAACACACATATACATGACTTAAAACACCAATGATTCTTCCCATGCACATAATCTAAATATTCGTCCTTATTCTAAATAAGCTTGACATATGCATTATTTTTGCATTCGTATATTTAAAGAGACATTTAGACAAACTTATATTTAAAATATACATCTAGTGCTTTTATTATATGTGATACATAAATTTAAACAGGCATCGGTTTTCGACATTTAAAATTGATAATCTATTGCTTATTACAAATGACACGTATCTAACCAATAAAGTCAAACCTCAATCAGCATACTCTTTGTGTTTTTCTAATTAAATCCGCGTCTAATTAGCACATCTCAGAAGAAGCTTAATAAATTGAAACATGTCACTTTTCTTACTCGTTCTTTAATTTTTCTATTCATTTTATTTAGTTTTTCTTTTTATTTGAATGTTTTCAGGGGATTTTTATTATTTTTTATTTTTATTGTTTTTTAATTATGTTCAGTGGGCTACATAAGAGCAAAAATAGATAGGAGGAGAGAAGGCGTAAAGAGAAAGACGAACCAGTTGAGGATGAGAATACAGGTTTGATGACTGTTGCAAAGGTAGAGAGAAAGAAAAAGATATACAAGGTGGTATAGAAAGAACTAGAGTCAAGTAGTTAAGAGATGGGTATTGACATTGCATTTAAATTTCTGAAGCTTGTAAAAAAGCAAGAATATGGAAGCGAATTATGAACTTTAACAAATATATCTATATGGAAATATTCTTATATAATGCGTATGTATATATGTATCTATGCATAGGTAAAACTAAATTACTCTCCCATATCGTGCAATACGGATTTTGTAACTATTTTGCAATACGGATTAGTAGAACATATTTTGCTGATATTACGTGATATAGATTTTGTTTAAAGTATAGCATGCTTTAATATATAGCATGCTTTAATGCTTTAATGCTTTAATTAATAGCATGCTTTAATATACATATAACTTTTGTCCAATTTGATGCGTTTAAGAGGAAACAGAATATAGATTTGTTTTTCATTTTGCGGAATTTCTATAGTTCATTGGCGTGTCATGTCAGTGTTACCCCGCTCTATGTAAGGATACCTAAATAATCCTCCAGTCGGAGATCAATTTATGGATGCACATGTAGTAAAGGAACCAACTAAGATCCATGCTTTGTAAGGGCATTTGTGGCAGATCGAACAGCACATATCAAAGCAAATATGACCCCGAATTTCAAGATAGACCTCTGGAAATCGATTACCTGCAGCTAGACTACAGGTAACACTGACTCTTTCCAGGTTTCCACTCACGCCATAATTCCCTCCAGCAAATCCCCTGTGTTGTAGGAAATGTGTCACCTGGGAGATTGAATGATAATGTGTCGTGTTCAGTGATTGGAGCGTATTCTGTGTTCATGCATGTGATTAACGTTTTTGTGTTCGGGATAGAACTGCGTGTGTGATATCTGGCAATATTATCAAGCCAATGATATGTAAACCCAATCCCTGTTTAAAAAGAGGAAGTAACACTGTAATTTAATCTTAGTGTGTATAGTCTGAAGAGAAAAAAACGCCCTTTTCTAAACTGGGATAATTGTTTATATTATATAAATGTAATTTTTAACAAATATATTCTATACGGAAGCAAAAGCGTGGAAATTTGTGTGATTTTCCTTCTTTTTTTTTTACTTTTGGCGCGCGTTCATTTGATACAATCTTTAGGATACGCTACGGCTAAAAACAGAGAGGAGGGACGAACATTGAAGTAGTTATTTTATGATTTTAAATAAAATACATACAAATTTAAGTAGTGTGTTTTTAACTAAGAATTAATTAGAGTCATTGCACTTGAGTAATGAGTTTGATCCTCAGTAGGTGACCTATATTTTTGGCCTTGTTCTACATATTAGATGAGCTTGATAAATCTCAATTTATGCAACGTCTAATAGAACATTCACAAAATTATATACAAATATAATCATCATTATTTTTACGATTTTCGGGATTTTATCAATTGTTTGAAACATAAACTTCACTAATGCAAAACATTGTTTTCTATTATATTTGCTCAAACTTTATCGACAAGTCGATATTGGCATGTATGTATTGCAAGATAGAAACATTCAATTTTACCCATTCAATTTCCTTTTTTGTATCTTTAAATCTACATGTCGTTTTAAAAACTTTTTATTCGTTGGCCTGTGGCAAGTTGAATGATCATCCTCAACAATTGTGGTCCTTGGCATAACGATAAACTGCATCCGGTAGCAAGGCCAGGCATTGGGAGGTTGTGAGGAGCATGGAAACATCTCATAATTGCTGTGGTTCCAAAGCTGCAATCTAACCTGGAGTGGTAGCATCTGTAAGGGTCCGAGATATGGGCAAATAGATAAGCTCCGAACTAGTGTCAAAACATTATTGAAGAATAAAAATATACTTTTATAGAAATATATACATAAAAAAGAGTTTTATAATCAATATATATTATTGAACGATAAATATTACCAACAATACATTGAAAAATTAATTACCATAAGACATTTATGAGGGGAAGAATTTATTCTCAACAAAATATTTTTGAATACAAAACTAAAAGATATTTTCAATTTTTCTAAAATTAAAAAGAATAAAAGCAAATAAAATCCAATCCAATTACAATCTGACTAAATCAGCCTTCTCGCTATTACGGAACATTAACAAAATACCTAGAAACCGCACCTTTTTGGCATTAAATAACCCACAGAGTTTAATATACTATCAAACAAAACTCCAACTCAAACCTGAATAATTGTTTCAATTTTGAAGAAGAGTATATCTATCAATGGTATATTAAAATATTTCTGCTTTTTTTATATATTGGATTTGAAATAAAATCAGTTTTCTTTTGACATGACCATTTTCATATTTATGATAAACTAACCATTAATTGTTACGTTCTAATTACTGTTTGATTCTCCGCAGAACGTATGATATCAACTGAATAAATTCCTAATTAATGTCACTCTTTGAAATTGATGCTAGATTAGACAAATAAGCGATACCACATATTATATAAATTAAGGAAATCTTCGTCAGCACCAAAGCCCCAACACATATTTCCTCTATTCATGGTTTGCCTGCACATGCCAATAATTTGTTAAACACTTTTGCACGGGAGATGTTTTGTCCTCAAAATCCCTCTCAATGTAGACGGTGATGTTCTATCAATAACTCTCTTCTGCAAACCGTAGCTATGGAATATATTAAATAAGGATCACAGTATTAAAGAAATATTAGAGTACAATTTTGATTTTGATGATCAAACATAATTATGAACTAGGAATAGTAACAACTCTTACACATTGCATTCTCCATAATTTAGTGGTTTCGTCACTATATCTCATGTATCAGGACATTTTTCTGCTACATGTCTTGGAGAGTAAACCATTCCTAGTTAGAACCACAGCCAGTAATGAAAAGGGTGTGCTATTTAATTTAATCCAGCAAAAGAAATGGCCTGCATCTGTTGACAAAAGAGAATCATTACCCAAAACAGGACTACACCCCCAACATATGGTGGAATACGGAGAAAGTCATTTATCACAAAAAATCTGAACAAAAATGAAACTTTTAATGAGGATAAGTTTAATTGAAAAATGAAATTGCAAATTATTTCCATCGATTGCATCATTAATTCTTTTAACTACGGCTTTGCCTGTTATTTAAAACCATGTTTAGATTCTAAAAATAGTTTTAAATATATATATATATATATATATATATATATATAGTGATGCAAATATTACAAATTAACCCATAGCGTGGGTGATGAAGAGGTGGATTCATACCTTTTACAAGGGGATTTAGTCGCGTAAGTTAATATAGCCAAAGCGATTCAATCATAGCGCAAATGAAACAAAACGCAAATGGTTTCTATTACAACACCCAGAGATCTAAATTTACAGCACCAGATATTCCAAAGCGCTTATTAATTTAGGTACGAACCCGATAATTTGGTGACCAAAAGGAAACAAATATTTCAACGTGATTTGGTCGTAAGCAAAAAAAAATAAATATATATATATATCAGTCAAAAGGGAGTAAAACATAATTCATTCATATTTTTTTTTATATCTAATACACGACAGTTGTTGCATTTGCTATTTGGTAAAAGTAAATATGGTAGTTTCCTTTCAGCTCACATATGCGCATTTTTTTTATAAGCGTTTCAACCGGAGCAAGGCATGCCACTGCCACTACTGCACAGGAGGCTACATAGAGTGGAGAAAGGATGATTAAATATAGGAAATGTCAGAGGGTGGGTGATAGGCGTGTAGGGATATCGAGAATGGTTAAATATAGGAAATGTCAGAGGGTGGTTGATAGGCGGTTAAGGATACCGAGAATGAGGGTTGGGTAGATGAGTGTTCTGAGAATAATTGGGAGTTAGGGTGATAGGAGGTGTCTATTGACCCTATATTTAAACACCTGGAGATTGTAACTGTCGGGAAAGCAGACTTGTGGAAGGGAGTTCCACAGGCGGGAAGCGCAAGAAAAGAAGCTGTGGAGTAGAATTTACGGTTACATCTTATCTGTTTAACTGTAAAAGGGTGGGACCCAGTTGCTAATCTAGTATCTCATGTAAATTCTTGCTTAGGCAGCACCAGTGCTTTAAATTCATCGGAGCAGAAGCCATGAAAGTACTTGTAGAAGAGGCACAGGGAAGCCACATCACGCCAGTAAGAGAGTGGTTGCAGCCGGTCTGCCAAGTCAGTATCAACCACGTTACAGATCCTCCTTTGTATTTTGTCAAGAAGCCCAAGGAGAGCAGCAGGGGCACCCGACCAGATATGGCTGCAGTATTCAATACACGGGCGGATGGTAGATTTGTATATGTGCAGAATAGATTCAGGTGGGAAAAACTTCCGGGCCCTGCACTGAGAGCCGACTTTCATAGCAGCAGATTTGGCAATGGATTCGATATAGTCATTCCAGTTGAGGTCCGCCGAAAGTGTTAGGCCAAGGAGGAGTAGTATTTTACTCTCTGGGAGGCTAGCCTGTCTCATGCCAATGGGAGGTAGATGCGATTGTCTATGGTGGTTAGTTGATAACAGCTTCGTTTTAGAAGCATTGAAATTTACAAGCCATTTCCTACCCCAGGCCACTACGGATTGGAGGTCCTTTTCAAGCAGGGCAGCGAGGTTCGCTTTGTTGCCCACACCTGGTTTTTGATCGATGAGAGAGTAGATTGTTGTGTCATCGGCATACATGCCAACTTGCGATCTAATGGCGTCGCGGAGATCATTAATGTAGATCAGAAAGAGCGTGTGACAATAGAATAGAACCTTGAGGGACGCCCGCGTTCGTACGGTAGTTTTGGGAGGCTTGCCCATTTAATACCACCTTCAATGTGCGGTTAGAGAGGAATGACTGGATGAGGTCAGACAGATGTCCAGTTTTCCCGTAGCTCCGTAGTTTGCACAAGAGGCTAGCGTGCCAGACCCTGTCGAACGCTTTGGAGATATCCAAGGCAACGGTTCGGGCTTCGCCATTCTTGTCAATTGCCCGGTATATGTACTCGGTAATGGTCGTTAGCATATCTGCAGTAGACCTGGTGAAGCGAAATCCGTACTGTTTGTCAGAGAGAAGCCTGTGGGCAGTGAAATGCTGAATCACCTCGGCGTTGATAATGGTTTCGAAAACTTTGCCAAATATCGGAAGGAGACTAATAGGACGGTAATAGGCGGGGTCTGCGGGTTCGCCAGAATTCTTAAATATAGGAACTACACAGGAGGACTTCCAACAGGCAAGAAAACAGGAAGCAGATAGGCAGAGGTTATAGAGTTTAGAGAGGACAGAGGAGAGTTCTGGGCACATTTCTTCAGTACTATGCCTGGGATTCCGTCACCGCCGTTCGCTTTGTGTGGGTCAAGTTGTGCAATTATCTTGTCGAGCAGCGAGGGTGTAATGTGGACGTTATTTAGTTGAGCCTTAGTTCTGGGTGGGAAGTCGGGTGTAGGTATTTCTCATCTTGCTTAATGTGACTATCATTCTTTCAGGACATTGAAGAATTTCAACAACAAAAAAAATGTCATTTGTGAAAAAAATAACACATATGGTGAATTCTTCCTCAAGCTCGAATAATCAAAATCATGACAAATATATGGGGTTATTTTGTCAAAAGTAATAAAAATATTCTGTAAATTAAATATGTCACTTAAAACCAAAATGGCTCTATTTCATTTTTCCATCCTCAAGTTCGACATAGCTTACTTTCAAATTAAAATAGTGATTTTTTTTCGTATATGCACACCATAAGGTTAATGAATGTTTTTCGTCTCTCTCTATATATATATATATATCATTGAAACGACACAGGTAAATATTTACAGCATCATCGTCTTGGCTAATGCAAATTTCGAATTCAGTACTTAATATCTTTTTCATCCAATCAATCACACTCGGTGATCGATTGATTGTATAGCAATGTAAGTTTCTTTTTCGTTAGTTACTCGTAGGTGTTGGTTTTCTTTTGCATTTTCCTATATATAAATCTCATTACATTTACCAAATATCCCAGACTAACTCATGTTTTCAACCGGTGTGTGTGTGTGTTTTTTTCTTTCTTCTGCTTTATCACGCAGCTTCTATTTTCAAAGATTGTATTTGTTTCTATCTTGACGGTTGGATGACTTACATGCTCGCGACATATGTTTCCCTTTTCTATTTTTTTTTCCTTTTTTATACCATCAGCAAATTTGAAACAAAGCACACCGGAGGCAGAAACATTTCTTGCTATATACAAGGTTTTATTTTATTTCACCAAATAATTGCATAATAATTTCGATAGCTTCTTGTTGGTGATATATTTTGGTTTAATAAAGACACTTAATATAACTATATAGTTTAAAATAACGTTTCCTTGCTGCACAAAATTTAAAGATGGTTGTACATCCATTTCGAAAATTTTTGTCTAATCTCCATCCTATTCTGGATTTTAGATGAAAGAAATATTACAAAGAAATTTCAAATTTCGAAAATTAATTATATGTATAGTAAATTATTATCGATTAGATATATTATAAAAAAAAGAGCCGTTTTACATAGAAACAAGTTTGATAAGCCATGAGCATATTCGTTAAATAATATCTGCAAGCATGCTCTCTTAAATGTAGATTGATTTGCAAATGGAGATTTGTGAATCTATATGATTACAAATGCAAGTTTAAAGTTTACGCATATTTCTCAACATTATCGACAACTACTTTTTTTAACAGTGAACAAATATACCTTTAATTTCAGTACGTTGAATTAATACATTAGATATACTTCATATATTAATATGTGAAAACATTTCAGGAGAGTTTATTAGCTATTAGCAAAAATGTTATCGAAACTTATCACTGAATTAATTATTTATTTGGTCTGTAAGAAAACAATACTGAACACGCATTTAATCGGTCGGCAATCTATTATCATGTATATTTTTTGTTTCTCCCAAAGAAGTTAATAAACACTTTTCTATAGATTTTCGACAGGATTTTACATAGACAAAGTTTTTATGGCATTACTGTGTCATATATTTGTTTGTTTTTTTTTTAATTCCTGAGAAACTATAAAATATTCCAGTCAAACTGATTATCTACAAAATTCGGAAACAAATAAAGTTTAAAGATATCAACTTACGACCATATAAGAGCTTAAAGAATATCAAAACGAGATTTTCATTGGTTATAAGACAACATGAGGGCTAGAATATATATATATACATATATATATATATATATAACACGCTAATATTTCCCCTCTCTGATCTATGCGTCTATGTATTAGGAGTTAGCGACACCGACCGACAGCAAACCGGTCGATTTTAGATCCTGGCTAGAAGCAAATGGATGTCTAGCCAAACTGATGATCTGTTATACAGTAAAACAGGCTTGTATGCTAATGATTAATACACACACCCACACACACACACACACACACGTGTGTGTGTGTGTATTTGAGAACACGCGTAAAAACACAGTAATGTAATAAATATAAATAATTAGTAAAGAGAACAGCGCTTAATGCTTTATACACGATAAAAATTACATATTAATAAATATACATATTTTCATAGGCTTATATATATATATATATATATATGTGTGTGTGTGGGGGGGGTGTAAAAGAAAAAACTACCAGTTGTTTTCTTACGAGGGAAAATACACTTGGGAAACGTATTGGCCCATCTTTTCCAACCAGCTATGGTTTAAATAACACCACAGACTGGGTTGTATAGCCTTGACTGGAGATCCAGTCTACCGCAGAAATTAATGGCTACGTACTGCGGGATTATCTTCTGCCCAGTCAGTCATGTCTCTTTAGAAACATGATTGCCCCAGCGTGTATTACGTATGACCCTCCCCTGACTGATTTCAATATACTAATTTGTTTATTTTTACTGAATCTTTATATGAGACCAAGAGAAAAAATAAATGCATGTGTATGGAATATTTTGGATGCTAAAATGTAAAATAGTATATTTCTATAGAATTCTTTATCTTTTTAGTTGTATGCTGGACGTTAGTTAATATATGCATATTAGTCTATGTGTGCGTATAAACTCATGTGTCAAGTGTCTTAAAGCAATGGACAATTTTTAAATATATGTATGAGGAATATATTAGTCGCTTGTTTTTATTGCTAATTTTAATTGTAAAAGTTGTAAATTATACTTGGAAAAAAGCTAGTAATAATCAGTTTCAAAAACAGAATTAAAATAACAAACAAAACGATATAATGTTAAAATGTAGACATGGGAAAATACCTATTATTCTAGAGAAGCAGCAATAAATGGTCACAAAATTAAGCAAATATGAAACATACAGACAATGAAAATATACAATATCAATAATTACATAATCAAAAACTGAACAATTTTAAACATATTAACTTGAATAGAACTATACAAAAACTCATTCACGTAAATAAAAGGAAAATAATAAATATACACATAATAAATAATATCAGCATATGTAATAAGCATGTAAGAGTCTTACTGAAGAGAAATCGTCAATGTTTTCGGAGCAACTTCCATAGGTAATCTTACTTCCATCGTCATTACACAGAAAAGAAAAAAAACTTTCTTTTATTCTTTTATGTGTTAGCAGCTAAAATATCAATTTGGAACAAAAAAGAACATTACAGATCTCAGGAAAAGAAATACGCATCTCTTTTCATTTACGAAGTGGCATATTTAAGGGTTTGTTTTAATCTCATTTCCGAGTAAATTTCTTTCTTTTTAAAATTTTGGTCAAATAATAAACTGCAAGAAAATATACACATAATGATTTATTTTTAATCATTTCACCCCAAGCAAGGCATTCCACTGCCACTATTGAGCATGGGATTATATAGGGGAATGTAAAGAGAAAGAGTGGTTAGATATAGGATTTGTCAGAAGGTGGGTGATAGAGGGGTAAGGATAGCGAGGCTGAGGGTTGGGTAGATTGGAAGAGTGTTTGAAATGATTGATGCGAATTAGTGTGTTAGGAGGTGTCTATTGACCTTACATTTAAACTCCTGGAGTTTGTAACAGTCGGGCAAGCAATAATGTGGAAGGGAATTCCACAGTCGGGAAGTGCGAGAAAAGAAGCTGTTGGAGTATAAATTGCGATTACATTTTATCGGTATCATTGTAAAAAGGAGGGACCTAGTTGCTAATCTAGTATCTCGTGCAAATTCGTACCTAGGTTGGTACCAGTGATCTATGTTCATCGGAGCAGAGACTGTGAAAGTATTTATAGAAGAGGCACAGGAACCCACGACACGCCGGTGAAAGAAAGACTGCAGATGGTCTGCCAAGTCGGTACCGATTATTACAGACTTTCCGTTGTATTTTGTCAAGTACCCCGAGGAGAACAGCAGGGGCACCTGACCAGATGTGGCAGCAGTATTCAATACGCGGGCGGATGGTAGATTTATATATGTGCAGGATAGATTCAGACGGAAAAAACTTCCGGGCCCTGCACAGAGAACCGTCTTTCATAGCAGCGGAGTTAGCAATGGATTCGATATAGTCATTCCACTTGAGGTCCGCTAAAAGTCTGAGACCAAGGAGGCGTAGTGTTTTACTCTCTAGGAGGCAAGCCTGTTCCATTTTACTGGGAGGTAGGTGAGATTGTCTTTGATGGTTAATTGATAGCAGTTTCGTTTGATAAAATAATACTATTTACAAACTCAATCATGTCAAAACAACAGAAAATAACAGAGCAACCATCAAACGACAAATATACGCATAAAGCACACAAATATTCACGAAATTCCTCAACCATGAGCTAGAAAAATAAACCATCATGAGGCAAAACATACCAATATGTTAAAGAACTACAAACAAATAAAAGAGGTCAATAAACAAACCGCCCAATCCCAAATAAAAAAACAATATAAAGCAATTAAACAAACACCCAATAACGAGTACACTATAATAATCAATTAGCAATAAAAAAAAATCAAACTTCACAATAGAAATAAAAAGGATAAACAAACCATGATGCAGCAAAACATACGAATGTTAAAAACGTTCAAACGAATAAATTGGTCAATAAACAACTCACCCAACATCAAATAAAAAACAATATATAGCAATTAAATAAACATGCATTCACGTGTACAGTAAAAAATCAATTAGCATTAAAAATCAAAATGAAAAACTACAATAAAAATAAAAAGGATAAATAAACCATCATGCAGCAAAGCATACCAACATGGTAAAAAAAGTTCAAACGAATAAAAGAGATAAAATAAAAAAGCGGCCAACCTAAAACTATAAAGCAATATAAAGCAATTAAACAAGCACCCATTCACGAATACAATAAAAAATCAATAAACAATAAAAATTAAATCAAGTATCTTCACAATAAAATGAAAAGGAAAATTAAACAAAATAAATCAATCACCTAATCGCAAACAAGACCATTCACAGAAAATATCACCCTATGCTCTATATAAAGAAGAAAAACTCGGACATACCGGCAAACCAGCCTCGACGAGTGAGAACATCATATGAGTGTCCTTATGAAACTTTGAAGTCAGCATGAACCTGCTCAATTAAAATGACATTTTTTGTGCTTTATCGACGCCCTATCTCTACACTGATATCGAGCACTTTCTGATAAAAACCTGCTTGCCAACCACATTTTACTTGAATATAACAACCTTAGCGCTAAAAATTATCACAATTTTATATATATATATATATATGTGTGTGTGGGGGGGGGCGTGTGTGTGTGTGTATGTGTGCGTGTGTGTCTGTATGCGTGTTGTATGCGTGTGTGTTTGTGTGCGTGTGTGTATGTATGTACATATATGTAGTCTCTCCCCGCTTTCCAAAATATATCATTTTGTAACGTGAACGTCCTCGAGTTCCGAGAGAAATATATTATGTAATCACCCATATGACACAGGGCGACACATATATACTGGTCTATTAATTCACTGTCAGGATATGGTGTAATTACTTCTGTTCTTTTCTTATAAACTATAACAAGAAGATAAATACTTGACTGCAAGCGATCAAGAATCAATACGCATTTATAGCAAGCTCATTTTTATCGATCTCAAACCTTAGGTTTCACGCCTTTTTATAGTGACTCCGATTATAAAGCCTTTCTTCAGCCTTGCAATCTCATCTATTTTCTACGGCATTTTCTCAATTTACACCTCTCCTCTCAAGAACCGAACTCATATTTCTCTTCAGACCTGCTTCTTAAACCTTTGCAGTATTGCATTTTACGCGACAGCTTTTACTGTAACTATTTCTATTTATTAATTATTAACTTTAAATATAGATTATTAATTTAATTCTTGGATATAAAGAAAAGGATAATGCTTGTGATTCCAGAAATTTACTTTTGGTGTAATTTATATGAGCTTTATAGTTAGAAGAAAAAATGTCGGAATGACTCATTACATATGACTTTATTCTTCTTATGTAATGAATATTCATACACCTTGGTTCCCCTTACAGTAATGTTATTGGCTGGTCAGCCATAAATACAGACAAAGACGAGGACACATAGAGGTCTATTGGTCTATGTCCAGAGGTTATACGTTCATACGTCTGTACGACTGGGAGTCTACGTCCATAGATATACGACTAAAGGTTTACAGGTCTGAAATTATTATATGGCTATTGGCTACGCTTGCATCTCAAAATACAGAATCGAAGAAAATACACAAAAGAATGTAGAACAAATTTAGACAGGCTAAAGAAGAATGGTTTACTGATAGATGGGCAGAAATTGAGAGGGAAGTCAGGTGAAGATACTCCAGATGAGTCAAATGTGGGGTTGGATGGGAATCTGCGAGCAAAGGACTCAGCTTTGTCCGCAGATGACGTGTGAACCTCAGATTCATTGATTAAAGGAGGGATAGATGATTTGCTATATTTCAGCACCCGTTTGCCTAACCGCCAATAGACCTTGGGTCCGAAATTGTGGTCAGCTATGCGATGACTCATTCTCTCGGCAAACAACCGCTTGGCGTCATACATAATTATCTTGAACTCATTACGAGCAGACGTGAATAGGCGTCTATTGTGATCAGATGACTGTCTCCGGAATAGTCGGAAAGTCGAAAGTAGTGGTTCCTGTGGGCAATGGCGGCCCAAAGAGGAAGAATGAGGTTTGAGACAGAACTTACTGGTAGGTAAGAAGGCATCAATGCTAGCTTTCACCAAGGAAGAAATCTCAGAGGCACAGTCATCAGCTGGGAGATCAAACACTTTTCCCCCGGGGAATTCCCATGAGAAATCGCAAAAGGCGTCCCAGTCAGCTTTTTAATAGCAGTAGAAGGTCCTATAGTTAGGAGGCTCCTGGTGGGTGAAAGCGGAAAGAAATATTGAGAGAGACAACAGCATGGTCGGAATGTATAAAATCCAAAAACAGAACCTTATTAGAAATAAGAAAAAAATATTTCAGCGATGGGACAAAAGATAACAACCAGCAATACTCAGAAAATACTGACCAGCCGGAAAGGATAAAAATAGCAGTTGAAGCTGCACTAGACACATTGACAAGAAACAAAGCGTCCGAACCAGATGGGATTGTAATAGAGACGCTGACAACCTTAGACACTTTCGGTATATACAAGATTACAGAAATAATAAATGAATTCTACAACTGCGGTAGTATACCAGAATTGCTAATCAGATCAATTGTCATAGTACTGCCTAAGAAAAGCGATGTAAAAGAATGTGAACTCTTCCAAACAATTATCTTAATGAGCCTCATAGAAAAATTCATGATCCATATTCTGATCAACAGAGCGATCAGTAAATCAGAGCAGAGAAAAGACAATAACAGTGCAGCTTCGTCAAAGACACGCTTATTTAGAAAAACGATTTTTATGTTCAGAATATTATCAGAAAGAGAAATACAAACGCAGAAGAACGTTTACCTGCGTCTCACATTCTATGCAAAGACGTGCGACAAAATACCCTATGAACCATAATTATTATGTCACCCCAGATGTTTAATATTGGATGTATTTCTTACTATTTTAGAATTTATTGTCAAGTGGATGATTCTAATAGCAAATAGAAATGGTTCTTTTGTTATTATTATTTTGCAAAATTTTACAAGGCAAGGAAGCAATGATAAACTCGTCCGTATCACCCTAAATTTTCTTCATCCTTTCATTTATGGAACTGCAATATTGGTAATTATTAAATGTTTTTGAATTCATTTGATGCAGATGCTATTGTGCAGTTTTAAAAGAATCATTTTTTCATTTGCATTTATTCACTTGGCAATAAATACTAAAAAAATAGTATGAATTACACCATTTTTAAAAAGCACCGTGGTTCCCTAATAATTATGGCCGGTAGTGTCCTTACACCTAAAATATCTGTAAGAGTTGCACAAAAATTAGACATATCCAGGAAAGATATCAAGACCCTTTAATGGCAGCAAAGCTCCTGCATATGTAGTGGAAATGTGCCCAGCCGATAATGAAAAATAGAGAGGTGTGTAAAACTAATATGTGTTTTCTCACCAGACTTTTCAATCTATACAGCAAGGTAATTCTGAGAGATGTAGAAATTCTGCCAGGATTCAAAATTGCAGTTTTAATCTTAAAAAAACAAAATATGAAAATGAAACAGTGCTGATAGAAAACTCATAAAAATTACTACAAAACCCCCAGTATAATGTAGGGAAAGAAGTCCAAAAGAAAGCCTAAATATAAACTACAATACGGCTGAATGTATGGCCAAGAGAGAAGACCAAAACGTCAATTACATGTCGGAGATACTAAAATCAAGCAGAAAAAAAGTTAAATACCTGCGAAGTGTTCTAACAAATGCCGAAAAATGTGTCACCGCTACAAAAGTGTATATGGATGGCCAAGGATGCATTCTAAATGATAAACTAAATATTAAGAGACAAAAAACTTTTGTTAGAAACAAATAAAAGTATAATCAATTTTTTAACGGGATCTCCGTCATCCTATATGGAAGCGAATGCTGGAGAATCTACTCAAAACTGAAACAGTGACTCGAAGCAAACAAAATACGATTCTACAGAAGGAAGCTGATGGTACCATGGACCGAAAATATGAGCAACGACAATCTAAAAGAAAACTTATACTTAAACTCAGGAAAATTCGTTTGATGTCTTTGAGACACCTAAGGAAGAATGATGGCATTTGAGAATCTGCTACTCAAAAAGAAAAAGCTTCAAAAACGGAAAGAGAAAACCAACGCGTGACGTAATTGATGAGTTCAGCAAGTGGATAGCAAAGTAGGGTTTTGAGGAAATAACAAGACTAAACTCATTAAGAGTTAGAATAACAAGAAAACTTGAACGGACAAAACAAATAAAAGAAAGAATGAATGTATATATTAAAAAAAACAGATCAAGATTGAGCGATTTAAAGAGGGAACCGTTTTATGCCGGGAGAAAACGACTTTTGAAAATTTGTAGTAAATGCTTCAAGGGTACAACGGCATTCGCAAATTAATTTAAACGTCAAAACCGAATTTATCGTCGTCTTCTTAGACGTGTTTAGAATTATGAATAGGAATATATGCTTGGTTAATTTTTTTAAATAGCATTTTATCTTATATATATAAGAGGTTTGTAAAAAGAATTATACTGCTGAAAAATAAACTGGCTAATTCCGTAAAATGATTAGAATAATTTCGGGGTACAAATTGGTTGTCGATAAGCATTACACAATCAAGACAAAGAGGATTATTCCTAATATATGAGGCAAACATTAATTCTATCTTTTAGAAAGCAGTAAAACTATTCCTGCCAAGTAGATATGTTGTATTGGAATGACT
>JBBBDQ010000553.1:485000-492500 GCA_037127315.1 Ascarosepion bandense | reverse complement strand
GACATGAAGAAAATACCAGGTAATCCATCTTATATATATATAAGCAAGTTTCATGAAAAATGACAGGCAGTGTATTTTCATTAAATTTTTTATATAAATTCATATGTGTTTTTTTTAACTTTTCAAAACACAAATTATATAAGAACTGTCCAAAGTTATATCTTTTTGAGCGCTCTCGGCTATATTGTTTTTAAAGTTTGTTTTGGGGTGTAGGATTTGATTTAATATTAACTAAAAATTAATTAACTTCAACTATGAACACTGTAAAAATGTGCTCATCGTCTTCGGAACTAGACATACACAAGACGGTATATACGTAATTTACACAGATTTATTTACACGCAAAACAAAATTACATCTTGATAATGGCTAATTATATAGCCAAAGCGCCCGATATTTTAAAAGAATTGGCAATTTTTATATAACTTGGGTACTAAAAATTTTACTCAAAACCCTGTTGAATATCATATATTTTACGTTCGACTGAGGTTGAACAATGTATGTCTGTAATAGGCATGTTGAAATACCTATTACCCAACTGTAATTCTGACTTTTAAAATGAAGTAAATGAATAACTGCGCTGTAATTTAAATTGGTATCGAGCTGTATGTTGGATAGTTTTAACATTTGTCGACTATTACTAGGATCCATTAGGATTTTTATCAATCTTCTTCTCGAATGTTACACACACACACACACACACACACACACACACACACACACACATATATATATACACAATTACCCAGAAGCAAAACGTTCCCAATGTAATACACAGTGCAACTTTCAAAGAAACACTTCATGTCACAGATTTGCTAAAGAATTATATACGAAAAAATGCAAAACTAGAGAACAAATTCTCATATAGAATGAGGAATGGCTCTCTTGGCTTCGGATCTTAATTATTTTGAAATAAGAAAATACAAATGTATTTTTGGTGAACGTAGACTGACTACAATAAATATTACTGTGGGTTCCACGTATATTGCCCAGGTTCTTAAATGCAGACACGCAGAGGATCAATGTATATGGTTGGAAAATGAAGATAAGTATTATCGCTGAGTGTACAGATAGCAATTTTAAAATTTTGATTGATAATCATTTTCATTAATTCAATAATGACTCATATCTACATACTGGGAATCACATAAGCAACTGGAATATCCGACCTAAAGTTATTCTATCTGAGGTGAAGGAAAAAATAATGACAGTGAGTCTAATCTGGATGCTAGTGAGCTCCTTCAATCGGGAGAATAATTAAGCAAACTGGGATATCCGACCTGAAGATAGTTTCATCTGGGGTAACATTATGCACGGCCATTACATATGAACAAAGATGCATATTCAAATTTTAGCAGATCATTCAGAGACAGGATGATTTCATTGAAAACGTAGGAAAGAGTATGTACTGTAAGTGATATCTGTTTTTCTATATGATAGCGAATGCTAGACGATCTTTTTCAGGATAACAGATAGACTCAAAGCAGCAGAAATGTGGTTCTACAAAAGGTGAGGATAGCATGGACCGAACATTGCAGAAAGACAAGGACTTAGAGAGATTGCAAACGAAAAGGAAATTTATACTTAATACCAAGAAGAAAAAACTGGAGAATCTGTGACAAGTAATTGGGAAGGAGGGTTTAGAGAATCTAATACTCACAGGATGGATATAAAGAAAAGAGAGATAGGTTAAAGCAACGTGAGACATACGAGATAGCCTTGAGTGAGTGGATGGGAGAGCGTGGTCTGGATGGGATACCAAGAGAACAAATATTGAGAGCGACAAGCGATGGAGGCAGTTCAAGTCCATGAGGGCCTACATCCTGAAAGGACAAGACGCATAAAGAAGAAGATAACAAAAAACGTATCAGTTGTTAAATATTACTTAGTAAGCAGCTTACTTAAAATTTAAATTTTGTAGATATTTCGAAAAAAATAAAAAACTTTACAAATGCCATTGTTTACTATACACCGAAACTTATGAGGATAAAATAAAATTTACTGAATAATGTGATAGAATTATTAGTGGATTTACCGTTGCTTACTTTCTAGAACAGTTATGAAACATTTTGTTTATAGGTACATATTATATATATTGTGACCGTGCCAAAAAAAAATGACTGCAAAATATTTATATCGATATGCCGTCTAATATATATGTTACAGTCATTTAGACGGCATATCGATATAAATATTTTGCAGATCTTTTTTGTTGTATATATATACAATATATATATATATATATATATATATATATATATATATATATATATATATATATATATATATATATATATATATATATACTCTAGCGGCCATAATATAAGGAACGGAAACAAGAATGACATGAATATGTGTATTACTTAAAAAGTAATGCATAATTAGTAATGAAACTTTTACCGAATAAAGATTAGGGTGGAATGCATAAATATTATACAAAATTACAAAAATTTACGTAACCATTTTTTTTATATAAAAACATAAATAGAACAAAGAAAAAAAGCTACTGGACAAAAATTAAGGAGCAATCTTGTTAATACTTGATTGTGAACAAAATATTAACAAAGTTTAGTATTTGGTAAACATCTGTTTATTTTCAATGTCTTCTTTGCATCGTCGACCACATGATCTTATTAGTTACTTGCAAAAATCAGCAGTACTCTTTCTCCCATTCACTCCCATTCGTCTTTCAATAACTCCCATAGGTGATCCTGGTTTTTCAGACTTCTTTTCTGAGCCCCTTCTCTAATTTTCTTCAAACCATTTTCTATTGGATTCAGGTCGGGGTTCTGGGCTGGCCACTTCATTAGTGCGATTACTTCTTCTTCAAATAAAGCCATAACATTCTGCGCCTTGTGGGAAGATGCATATCCCTGCATGAAAGTAGAACTTACATGAGGATTATGGTGTAATATTGGTGCCACATGCTGCTGAAGAAGACTTTTGTAAATCTCAGCATTGATATTGCCATGGACGCGGATGATAGGGCCATCTCCAGCAGATGAAATCTTTCCCAACACCATCTAACTTCCGCCACAAACTTAATGGTTTTCTTGACACATTGAGAAGATAGTCTTTCACCTGTTCTATGGGGACGTAAGTTTTGCCCTCAGACTCAAATATAGTAAATCTGGACTCGTCACTAAAATGAACTGTATCCCATTGTGCATCAGTCCAAACAAAATGTTCTCTCGCATACTCCAGTGTTCTTTGGTTTCGCTTCGAAATGAGAGGCTTAGCAGCTAGAATACGGGCATGCATCCTGCATTTTTTAACCTACGAGCAACCGTTTTCCTTGAGATCTTTTTATCGATCTCTTCATTAAATTTACGGGCAATTGATGTAGCAGTTTCACAAACGTTTTTTGTAGATATTCTAACAATTCTTTGATCTTCTCTTTGAGATGTTTTTGGGGGTCTGTCGGTTTTTGGTTTTGCATCTAATGTTTTATCGGTTTTATACCTGATAATTATACGATAAAAAACACTTTTAGTTTCATGAGGAATATCAGAAATTTCTGAAATTGACTTTTTTTTTGATAGTTTGCGATAATGAGTTTTTTCTTCAAAAGAGAGCGTTTTGCATGTAGAATTTGCCATATTGCTTAAAAATAAAGTACTAATGATAAATGAACTTTTTCTTATTGTTGAAAAGTTCCACCTAGTTTTTTTTTATGAATATAAATTAAAAGTTTATGCAGATTATTAACATCGTTCCTTAACTTTTGTTCAGTAGCTTATTTTCTTTGTTCTATTAAAAAAAAACTTTTGTAACTCTTTGTAACTTTGTATAATATTTATGCATTACACCCTAATCTTTTTTTCGGTAAAAATTTCATTGCTAATCATGCATTACCTTTTAAGTAATACCTATATTTATCTAGATTCATCTAGACTACATAACAGAATAGACAACGCTAACACACACATGACACACACTCAGCACAACACTAAAGCTCATACACACAGTTTAATGCACACGTATTAACATAACATATTAAAAATATATAATAATAATAATAATAATAATAATAATAATAATAATAATAATAATAAATGGAAAAAATATGGTATTCCCGCCCCCCGGCAAAGTAGAAGAGGTGCCTATAACACACCGCACACCGAAAAGCACACACACACATACACACACATACAAAATACGGTAGAATAAATTACAATAACCACGCGCACATAGACAGGCACACATGACACGGTCACAGCCACTCACACGCCACCACATTAATCAGATAGATAAAACAACAGTAATAAAACTGATACTCTTTAGCCGCTGTCAATGAGTCAAGGGAACTATCAGATCACACATACAAGCAGACTGTTATCACTAGACCATAAAGGCCCCAAGTAGAACACACACACACACACACACACACACACACACACACACACACACACACACACACACACACACACACACGTACAGCAGCAGTGGACAGCCCGGAACAGCCGTTCTTAGAGAAGCCGTGAAGAGACCCGGACAGACAAAAGCTTCTCTGCCATTCTGAACATGAGATTTTGATCTCGAAATATTAATGTTTAATAAATAGGTAATAACCAAACACTCCTTTACCGTCCTTTATTTTACTCAACGCGTTGTGACAGCCTTCAAGACATACAACATACACCTATATTTATGTTTTTGTTGTTTCCTTTCCTTATATTCTGGACGCTAGTGTATATATATATATATATATATATATGTTGTAATAAATACTGTTGTATATATATATATATATATATATATATATATATATATATATATACACACACACAACAGTATTTATTATAATAGAGATGATTAGAAGAATTTAAACATAGTTGAAGAGGATTGCTGAGCTTTCAAAAACTTGCTGTCACATCATCCGTTATGAAGAAGCATCGAGCAATTGAAATTCACCCCCAAGCCACAAATAAATGATAATAAAGGATCGTGCAGAAATATCTAACCACTGCATGTAAAATTATATTCTGTGTGTAGCACTGGCCATCCAATTTTATGACTAAGGAAGCAGCATGAAACGACTTTAAAAAAATTGAAAGCAATCTTTCTTTTTTTTTCTTTTAAGAATATGATACCTGGTCGTGTTCTTCTCTTTATAAAAGTTCATATAATCGAGTAGGCGAGTAAAGAATGTATTTGATAAGATTTCTATCTCAAAATCCGTGAATGCAATATATATATATATATATATATATATATATATATATATATATTAAATATGAAATAAAATCGGAAGTTCAGTGCATTTTAAGAAAAGACATATTTTGTAAGTGCACAACCTCGCTGAACATTTGCCTATTTTTCACCAGCAAAGACGATGTTTATCGAACGTAGATGTTTTCATACGGTGATTTCTTTGAACAGTCGCAATGATCCAAGTAGGGGAAAATGTCGATGATAAAATATTTAATCTAGAATCATCAGCTGAATTGTTATTGGTAAAGGTAATATTTTAACAGTTTCTCTCTTATTATCAAATAAGCAGAAATATCTGTAGCTTAAATTTTTTCTGAATCACAAAATTACTTAAATAGATAGAGAGAGATATATAGAGAGAGAGACAAAGAGAGATATGTTAGGCGGATAAACACTAGTATTCAGAAGCAGACTTAATGAGGCAAGATGAAAATATGATCCAGCTATGTGTTTCGCCCTTCATTTTTCAGCAAATGCGTTTGTCACTCATTTGGTCCTAAAGGTCCAAATGACAGAGAAAATCCCGTAATAAATATGTGTTGACAGAATGGGGGCAGGTAATAACGATAAGTATCAGAATCAGCTGCGAGAAATATTTTTTGTTTTTCAGTTGAAAATGCTTTGATCGCAAAAATTTATACGGTCAAATTTTGACCGGTCACATGCACTACCGAACATAATTAGTAGGGCACCACAGTGTTTTGAAAATGATGTATTTCAAGCTATTTTTTAGTATTTATTGCCAAATGAATATTTGTAAATGAAAACAAAATAGTTCTTTTGTTAACATTGCACTATATCATGTGCATCAAATGAATTTATAGATATTTCATAATTAATTATTTTGCAGTTGAAATGAAAGAATGAAGAAAATTTGCGGGGATTCGGACGTGTTCATCTTTGACACCTTGACTTGTAAAACATTGCGAAATAATAATAACAAAAAATAATGGCAAAAAATAGTAAAAATGGTATGAAATACATCATTTTTTTAAAAAATGGGGTGGCCTAATAATTATGGCCGATAGTGTTCATTGTCATCTATAAACGTTAAGATTATAAACAGCGCAATTCAATATATATATATGTGTGTGTTTGTGTGTGTGTGTGTGTGTGTGTGTGTGTGTGTGTGTGTGTGTGTGCGTGTGTCTGTCTGTGTGTGTCTGTCTGTGTGTGTGTGTGTGTGTGTGTGTGTGTGATAAAAATTTAAAGTAATATGTTTCATAGTGTAAATTATTGTTATTTTAATATATTGATTTTTTATCAGCTATGGAATCACATCCAGGTTTTTCTTAGTTATATAGTGCTTTCAAAGGGGTAGGTTCCCTACGATAGTTGTTAACGGCAAATCATCCTGGTTCCTAGCAGTGAACGCTCCGGTGTCAGAGTGATCACTCCACGGCTAACAGTATTTTACTTAACATGAATGATCTACCTCAGTGTGCAGTCAGATCATTAGTAAATATCAAAACGGATGATAGGACGAAATATATGCAGGGTGCAGAAAATCTCAAGATGATCATAGATTAAATGCTGATCTATCATCTCATCATGATAAAGCTTGTCACTGCTCTAACTTTTCGCCGATCAGACTCCAAATTACAAATAGTAACGATTAATAAATGCTCCACTTCGAGGAGGCTCTTTTCCTTGAGGGACTATTGAATCTTAGACTCTCGCCTGACATGAAGATCTAATAAAACATATGATCAATCCCAGTCGTCACTTTCCAGTCTCGATAGAGACTAAAAGCATCTCAGGGTCCTTGCAGGTTTCAAATTATTTTTCAACCTTTCTTAAAGGCGAGTCGCAGCCCGCCTCCTACTGCTTTATCGCTACTCCCATGAAAAGTGCTCAGACTAAATTCATTTCATGGTTCCTTCAGTTAGAACTTTAATGGCCAGGATCTGCCATGGCACCCACATTGTAGCAGCCTCCCTCATTGTTCCAGCGTATTTCATTATTAAAAAGTAAGTTCTAACTTCTTCAAACGAACTACTACACTGTGAGGCCAACACCCCAAAGTATGAATGCCAAACATTTGGCATTCATCAACCGAGCAGCCAGTGCTGATTTCAGGTGAAATTTACAAAATATTTCTATTAAAACCATTTTTCAGAAAAATGCGATTCTTATGTGCAGTAGCTTTTATATTTTTGACGGGATGTTTCTTCGTTCAGCTTTTCTTCTTCAAGAAACGTGAAATTCTTCATTATGTCATTATTTTCTCACCTAGTTATATGTGGTATGCAGTTTAAGTGTCGCTACTGCTGGTAGTACTGTATA
>JBBBDQ010000553.1:447500-480000 GCA_037127315.1 Ascarosepion bandense | reverse complement strand
CAAATGCAAAAACATTCAAAAGCACAACAATATAAATGTATTTAAGGTTTTTTAATAATGACTAAAACTAAGTATGTATATATATATATATATATATATATATATATATATATATGGGGGGGGTGAAGACAAGACACCAAATCAGGGACAATAATATTTCTGATTCCTAATTATATTTTTTAAAGAACTTTAGAATTCTGCTCGGACGAGCTTAAGTCACTGATGCCTCCTCAACAGGTGTTTACTCGTGCAACCAGACTGGCAACTGGGTCCCACCCATTCACAGTCAGGTTAGCCAAATGCAGACGACAATTCTACTCCTGCAGCTTCTTCTCTCGCACTTCCCGCCTGTGGAACTCGCTCCCGTATTCTTGCTTTCCTGACGGCTACAACCTCCAGAAATTTAAATACAATGTCAATACTCATCTACTAACCACTGGATTCTAGCTCTCTCCCCACCCCTGTATAACCTTCCCTTTCTCTCCACCTATTTATCTGTCATCGCACCTGCTTTCTATTGTTCCTTTCTAACTAGTTTGTACTCCTCACTCTTTTCTAATTAATCTTTTCACATTTATGTAACCCCCTGCACATCAGTGGCGTTTCCGCCTTGCTTGGGGTGAAATGATTAAAAAAATAAAAGTAGCAGGTCATATTTATTGATACGTGTTTGTTTCGTTTTTATGTTTCATGTAACATGATTTTCGCTGTCGAGTTCTGATGAGTTACGAGTGATAATCGGTTATATTATTCTGTTATTTTCTCTTATTTTTGTATTGATGACTACCACATTTGTATTCCATTTTTTCTATATCTATTATTTTCATTCCTTTTGCTAAAATGTATATTTTTAAGAGAACTGAAGAAATACTCATATAACAATCTATTTTCAAGAACACGGTTTTAATAATATCTTTTGAGGTTCACCTAGTTACTCTATATATGGGTAATGGTAAAACATTTAACATTACTGTTGGAAAATTCCTTCGTTTTTTATAGTAAACTAATCTTTGTCTGATAATATTTTGTGGATTCTTGTTTAGAAAATCACACAATATAATAATAACAACAACAGATATAAGAAGAAAAAGGTAAGTGTATTGAACAAATGATAAACAACCTGTACACGGTTAGTAAATTCAGGAATACATGTTAGAGGAATTCAAATATATACAAAGAAGTAAGTCCGGGTAATAAGACTATATCCTTGCTGACTCACTAACGGCGGTTCAACTGCTCTGACAAACACCAACTCTAACAACAACAACAACTACAACAGACAACCACAACTATATATTTAGTTGTCCCTCCCAGTATGAGCAACATGTGACACATGGTCAGTTATAACTGGGATTTCCTGGCTATAGGCCCGGCCAAAAAATGTCTGTCTATTTTTGCCCAGTCGTGCTTCTACCCTTCGGCGGAATCACGACTGGGTTATTGCTCTCTGCTCGAAAGCAGAGAGCGCCCTCTACCCGAAAGTAGAGGGCTGACAGTGTCATAGATGCAGAGGCAAATGCCAACTTACAACTCTATATTTAGTTGTCCCCCCCCCCCCCAGTAAGGGCAACATGTGACACATGGTCAGTTATGACTGGGATTTCCGGGCCATTTAGCCCGGCCAAAAAATGTCTGTCTATTTTTACCCAGTCGTGCCTCTACCCTTCGGCGGACCCACGCCTGGGTTATTGCTCTCTGCTCGGAAGCAGAGAGCGCCCTCTACCCGAAAGTAGAGAGCTGACAGTGTCATAGTTGCAGAGGCAAATGCCAACTGACAACTCATCTGCTGTTCTCTCTAGCCAGGATTATTTGTATACTTTGGAAGAGTCCATAGAGTGTGTAAAAAAGTGGGACACCCCGACAAATATAAATATATCCGTATGACCGGGTCATAATTATTACCTTCATAATTTATTAGAAATGATGTACCCCGAGTAATATTTCAAAAATTATATCCCAAAAATGGAAACAAAATGTAACTTCAAATCAGATAAAAGTGGAATGGTACTGATAAAAAGTCAGTCAGAAGATTATCCTGTAGTAGGTTGCCATTACTTTCTATGACAGAATGGTTGCCAGCCAAGACTTTAGAACCCAATCTATTTTATTATTTAACCTATAACTAGAGGGGAAGATACGGATTATTATATTCTTCAAGGATATTGGCGCGTAAATGAATGCAAGGAATTCAACTGGAATTCGCACATGGCTCCACGATTTCTAGTTTCGAGTCTCTATCCACTGCACTATAACGCAATTTCCGCAGAAAAAATTGAAATTATACATTTTATTACTTGAAACTTTAATAACAGAAATTATATTAAGTGTATCACTTAATCAAAAGACATTATTAAATATTGTAACTGCATAGCAAGTACGGAAATATTTTTTTCAAATATTTTATGTTATTTTTTAGGAAGACAAATAGACAGACTACAAAACTGTCAAAAAGAACGGGGTAAATGATAAAATTCACACGCACAAATAACATTGTAATAATATAATCGATACAAATATATGCTCTAAATACTGTCTACCTGTTTTTGAACCACCATGTATTATGCTTGGAATAAGATTTTATTCAGTGCAATCTGACCGCTATACATGAGATTCGACCATTAAGTTTTATACTAGAGTAGTTCTAGGGATAGACATTTATGTTTACCTTAAAAACATTTTACTAAAAAAATTACTTTTTTTCAGAATTACAGAAACTTTATTGAATATTTACTGTTTTAGGTATTTTCCACATAAAAGATTTACAATGAATTATGAAAGCCTTTCATTTACGAACAGATTCTCTTGTTAAGTGTAAAATATTGTTAAGAATAAGTTTCCTGTAATTGTGTCGGTTTTGATTTTAAAATTGCGTGCATTGCGATGACAGACGCTTCTAATGTTTATATTTCGAATTACTGAAGGGAGACTGTCGCCTGAAGCAAGATAAAAATGAGAAAAAACACAAGAAAATCAATATCTTGAGAGTATAAAGAAAAAATGTATAAAGAGTTTTCAAAAACAGATCTTAAGTTGTATCTTTACAAACAAAACTGTCGTCTCTATTTTATTCAAGTAAGTGACGTCAGTCTGGTCATAAAACCTTACAATGATAGCAAACACCGGGTCGTAAGTAGCTTAACTCGTTGAATGTTTACATGAATGTTAATACACTTGAAAATATTAATGTTAGATACTTGACAATTCTTTTAACTTTGCTAACGGAAACTACATAAAATACATATAGTCTATTACAAGAGTACTCAACTAATAGGAATTTCCTCTAGGGGACAATTTCAGGGATTAAGGTGTGTAGAGGATTGGATATCACATATCCGTAGTCCCCAAGTGATAATTTTCGAAGTTCTCAACGCCAGACACCCTACAATATGCATCAGTCCGCGCAACTGAGAGGCCAGGAGGGTTTTTTTATTCTTTTTTTGTAGGAATATCTGCGCAAAAACGAAATGGCATCATTACTTGTAGTCGAAAGTGTTCATCGGGAAAAACAGGACGAAAAATCAGAAACAAAATTGTTGGATATTGCCAGCAATCTTTTCTTGCAATCTCAGATTTTATAATTTTTTTTTAATCGTATCACCCCATGCAAGGCTGTAATGCCACTGATCTGCAGTGGGCTACATAAGTGTAAAAAGATTAATTAGAAAAAGTAAAGAGGAAGACGAACCAGTTAGAAAGGAAGCAATAAAAGCAATAGAAGGAGCAATAGAAAGATGAGAAGGCAGGTGTGATGACAGTTTTAAAGGTGGAGAGAAAGGAAATGATATACGGAGTGGAGAAAGAAGTAGAGTCAAGTGGTTAATAGATGAGTATTGACCTTGCATTTAAATTCCTGGACGTTGTAGCCGTCAGGAAAGCAAGAATATGGGAGCTTAGTTCTACAGGCGGGTAGTGCGAGAGAGGAAGCTGCAGGAGTAGAATTGTCGTCTGCATTTGGCTAACCTAACTGTGAATGGGTGGGACCCAGTTTCCAGTCTGGTTGCACGATTAAACACTGTTGCAGAGGCACCAGTGACTTAAGCTTCTTTAAGAAAGGGTTACAATGTTTTGCTTTGTTTTTTTTCTGTTTTTTCTTTCATTTTCTTTCATCCTATTCTGGCCATACGATTTGGTTAGGGGAAAACTCCATGGCAGTTAGTCCTGTTTGTTTATTTTTAGTGGCATATCAACTACTATTATTTAATTCAGAAATTTAGTTTTTGTTTCGAGCATTAGAATTATAAATGATCAATTTGGAGACATTGTTGTGAATTCCGAGAATGGGAACTGCACAAAATAAAGGAACAACAACCAGAATTTGAGATAGAAAAATAATTATATTACGTAATGATACAAAATTAAAACGGGGGCTACTACTCCAGCAATACGGTTAGTACGAAGTCTTTGAAGTGAAGCTGTAGTATGTTTAAGACAATTTACGTCGGAAGGTGACGGGTGCTGTGTAATAATATTCTGTATGAGTGGAGCTCAGAGCTACTATGAACTACTGCGCTGTATTCTCCGTGAAATTTCGGTATCTCTCGACATCGTTCGGTATCTCTGGGATCTGACGACTTGCTTCTATATCAGGAGTGTATCTTTACTCTAGACGAGTCTATTATCATGGAAAAAGGGGAGACCCCAACACACTTATATACCTAATGACTCAGTATCTCTCCTTTCTTTTACTAAAATTCATATTACAATCGTGACTTTTGTAATTGGTATTACATGTTTCCATGATTTATTCATTTCTTTGCTTGACCGGATTAGGAGCTTTTGCGACCCAGCATAAACGCTGATTCTATATGTTTTTGTATTTTCTACTAGTGTTCTATATCCATTATTTTCAACTTCCTTCTACAGCAGACAAAGATCTATTTTTTTTAATCCATATATGGTCAGCTACTCGTTATTTGCCTCGGATTACGCTCATGTCTTAATCTGGCAGCCTCTTTCCCATTATATATTTTACCTCAACTGTATTGGATGGTGTATACACTGTGCTTAATCATGTTCTTTTCTTTTAGAGGTCTTTCGCAGAAGAGTTATCTGCGAAATGCTGAACAACTTTTTTAAGCTCACCTTGATGGTATATGAACCACGTTTTTTAAAATATTTTTTTCGATAATGCATTCACTTAGGGTAGGCAGACTGCGACTTTTTTCTAAGTAGTGTTATACCCTTGCACCCTGGTATCTGTTAGAGCTGTTCTCGTGTACCCAGCGGAGATGTCACGTTGTAGATTACTGCTTATACTGACCATTTCTAGTTAATACATCTCTGTGCGTCGCCAATGTTGACTTTTGCTCGATGCTGTAAGCAGCGGACGATGACTTTTTTGCAATGTATATGTGGTGGGAGTTAAAGTTGATGTATTGTCCGATGAATGTTAGGATACGATATACTAATGTCTTGAACACATTTTCTGTTTGAGTTATTAGTATATCGAGGAATGTTAGATTGATATTTTTCTTCACTATGAACTGTATAGTGTTTTATTGTATGTATGTATGTATGCCGCATTCACCCTAGTCGGGTTGAGCGGGCTTCCTCCCTGACGGAGCAAGTCTCATTGGGATTTGTTTAAGGGCAGGGTCCCAAGTCCTACCCTGTTATTTAACCCACAACTGGAGGGAACGGACGGATTAATACCTTTCCCAAGGGTACTAGTGCGCAAGTGAGTGCAGTGTGCTCGACTGAAATTGGAACTCGGCTCACCGATTTCCCCCTCCAAGCCGACATCCACCGCACCACAACGCACATCCGTGAACGCTAACAGCACCTGGTATTCTCAAGTGGTCACCCACGCAAGTACTGACCAGGCTCAACGTTGCTTAACTTCGGTGATCGAGCGGGAACCGGTGTATTCAACGTGACATGACCGTTATATAGTGTTTTATTGAGTACATATGTACATTTTTTGGCATGGACAGCTTATGAATGTGTCATCTACATATCTCAAACATAGAATTCGATTTAGTGACGTAGATTTTAATGCAATCTCTTTCGAAGTAGTCCATCTATATGTTTACCTTTGCTAGTGATAATGGCCAGCCCATTGCTAAGCTTACTTTATCTCGATGCCTGACCACAATCCAGATTGTGTAGTTGCATCTCAGGTTATCTGTTGGTATACTGGAGTTCAAATCCAGGCTGTTCCTGACTACCGATAGCGCCTATGCTGTGGTTAATTTGATGAACAAACTGCCTCTTAAACAAAAACACTGCTAGAGACGACTGAAAGAGTATCCAGCATGTGCTGTGAAGTCCCACAGGCAAGATTTCAATATAGACACGTTCGAAACGTCTTGAACATGGTAACAAAGATAAGAACAAATGTCCAAACAATGGAAATATGGTAAATAATAAAAATACATCTCACAAATATCGACAGATATTTGTTTAACTACACCAAATGATTATCTATATAACTGATAACTTGCCTCATTGTAAACATATCTTTATATTTGAAGAAAATGGTTATGAGAAAAAGACAAACATTTTACACAGCATATATACATATGTATGTGTGTGTATGTACGTGAGCTATATAACATTTTCTTCTTTTTCTGAGACCTTGTTGAAAACTACAGAAAACTACTGAGGCTGTAAGGTAGAAAAAAGGATATGCTACTAAATATTAACAAATCATTTCTAAAATATTTGCACAGGGTAAACTTAAGAAATTGACGATAAAATTATATCAAACATTGTTTCTCAATTTTTCTCGATGTTGAGTTAGACAATGTTCATTATAATGTTTGAAATAAGTATCATTGAAATCGAAATATTTTTTATTAAAAATTTATAAAAGCGATGTGTTAAATACTTTTGCTAACCACTGTATATACTGATCATGATTAGTAAATTGTGGCCATATGTATGTTGAGTTTCACACATGCGCGTTGTATGCTTCTAATTTTATCGACTGTCTAGTAAATTGGGGTCCGTTTGGAACTGTCTGAGCACCATAACGCTATTCACTTTGCCAGTAATTTGGAAACTACTTGCTGTACAGCTTGACAGTCGCGTCTGAAACTTCAACAGGAATATTTCAGAATGTATTCCTGGTCCATATGTTGACATTGTGTAATTAGATAATTTTAATGATGATTACGAATGTGCGGATGTTCGAAAAACTCACTCTCTTCATTTTAATATGAAATAATTTCTTGCTGAGGTCCTCAAACTCAACACAGACGTTCTACACAAATGCTTTGATGAAATAATGCTGCACTGAGTCAAGTGTGTAACTGATGGAAAACGCTATGTCTGACTTCAGGACTCTATATCATGTCATATCAGCAGGAGAATCCAGTCATGGATGCCAGACAATTTCTGCAACCGGATAACTGCTGACTCGTGACTCGACCTGATTATTATGTGTGGGCTACAACTGAGAGAGAAATCAACCAATTTTGTAACACCAAAGATGAACTGACAAATGGTTTTTTAATCTTTCACGAACTTAAAGGAAACTGTCCAGAATAGATGCAGGAGTTTCCATAGTTGTCAGGAAGTTCTACGTAAAGCCTATGGCGATTTTATTAAATTAAGTATTGATATTTTTGTTGCAAATATATCTGTTAAAATAAGATATCCGTGCGAAGAGAGATGAATATAGAGAAATAGAGAGCGATAGAAAAATTTAAAGAAATATTTGAAATAGGAATCAACAATGCATGGTGATTGTAAATGTCATGATTTAACTCCAGCATCATTTCGCCCAATGTAGATTTGATTGCAATGTCTATAATAAATATAACTTCAAACGTTCTTGTTTCAGCATTAATCATAATACGCATGTATATACATACGCACGCGCAGGTATACACAGCAAAGTATATATATTTATATACATATATCCATACACATTTGTAAAATGTCTATAGAGAGAAAAGAAAAGTCCAGTGTTGCTGAATTCTTATTTACATTTTTGATATGATGAAGGTCGATCCATAAAACATGTCAAAATATGTGCTTTTCAAGATAATTTATTTATTAATATTTGTTCCTGTTCTTTTGTGTCATTTCACTCGAACTCAAATCAACACCGATCTCCCTCACTTTCTCTCTCTCTCTCTCTCTCTCTCTCTCTCTATATATATATATATATATATATATATATAAAACTTTAATCTAAAAGGAAAAGCAAGAAAGTAAATACCAAAGACCCGATCCTGATTAATATTAATTTCATTAATACTAAAACTGATCAAGGTGGAGGGCTCAATGTAATTTATATTTAAATTACAGCGCCAATTATAAAATAAATTCCGATATTCAAATCAATTGTATGGCCATTTCTACATTTCTAAATTTCACACATCATTGGCAACTTCCCTATTTAAAAATAAACCGAGATATTTTACCGGCGGAAGTTCAAAAAAATATACATCACGGAAAAAAGGGTTAGGATTAATATTCAGATAAAGTTTGGTTTCTTCTGTCAATTTTGCTTTCTTATTAATCCCACCCCATTAATTTTTCGAATTCCAGTTGAATTTCTTGCATTCACTTACGCACGAATACCCCTTGGGAAAGGTATTAATCAGTCTCTTCCCTCCAGTTATGGGTTAAATAATAGGACAGATTGGATTATATAGCCTTGCCTGGCAACCAGTCTAAAGCAGAAAGCAATGACAATCTAGTGCGGGATAATCTTCTGCCCAGTCTTTCGAGACATGATCGCCCAAAGCGTGTATCACCTATGGCACTTAACTGACTGAAGGAGGAAAAGTTTAACTTACGCAGGGGTTACTGCATCAGGATGTTTATTTCTTGAAAATATCTCAGTATCTCGACTGCATAAATAAATATTGTAAAACTTTTTTAAGTAAATTTTGTAACATTGGACTTAATTTTCTTTCAGTATCAGAAATCAAATGTGTAATATAATAACAACTTAAAGTTGAAGCATAATAAGTTTAGAGTTGAAAATATTTACCGTATTGTGATAGATGTTTACAAGAGAGAGGGGAGATAGAATCTGTTTATTTACTGCCACACTAAAAGATGACGATCACCAAACACTAAGTGCTTATAACTCTCATCATTTGATTTATAAGATACAGTTCTTGGAGATGTCTTATAGAAAAGAAAATGTGTTGCATTAGCAGTAACAAGACCGTGTTTTACTTGAATTTCTTTTCATTGCAGACAGTTTATGTACAATTATGTATTGTCTCTTTAACGCGGATTCTCTACAACTTACAATGGATTCGGTGATGAAGATTCGCTAAATATACCAGACATATTTCCATGACGCAAAAGCCGTCAGACATTTGCTGGTTCAGTAATGTGCTCTTAAACGGCGCGATTACTTTACTAACAATGAGCTTTCGGCAACTTTCACAGACGTTGTGTACGCAAATCTAGGCCAGTGTGTGCTTTTGCAAAACTTTTGTGGACAATTTCATTGTTTATGAGAAATCTTCGTATATTGCTAGAAGGTACAGAAGCAAATACATTCACATTTGCATTCATCAATTATCAGCGACGATAGTCATTTCGAGAAAAAGTAATCTATCTATCTATCTATCTATCTATCTATCTATCTATCTATATATATATATATATATAATACTCAGTAAAGTTATTCATATATTTTCCGTTTTGTTTTATATATACTTGGAATTTATATTATTATATATGTACGTATATATATATATATATATATATATATATATATATATATGTTTGTGTGTTTGTGTGTGTGCATGTGTGCAAATGCATGTTAGATTCAATGTACTTAAACATAAATGGATACGTATATATATATATATATATATATATATATATATATATATATATATACCGTTAAATAAAAGAGACAACTAATGTCTATTATATTTAATCATGAACCGTTTTAAACAACGTATTTTCGGTTTAATTTCAGGTGAAAATAGATACAAAATTGTCCAACCTTTGTATATTTTTATTATAGTGGATCTGAGCTTTCTGCTCATATGAGCCATCTTAAGAGGGGCTACAGGGACGTTAAATAAATACATTCACCATCAAAAATGATTTTATCTTTTGTTTACAGAAAACGATAAGCGTCGCCGAATATCAGACTAACAGGATCATATGTCTAAATGCAATGTAATGTGTTTTGACCAGATTTAAATGTGATGTTATTAACTGTGGGTGGTTTTGAAAAATGTAGATAACCTCCAATATAACCTATCCGAAGATTGCTTATGTGAGCCACAACCTTATTACCAGCAAAATAAAATAGTATCTAAATGTTGGAATTTTTTTGTCTTTATTTCTCCTGAAATAAAAGCCACAATAAGATGTTTAGATCGGTTAATGATTAACATTGATAGGCATTCATTGTCAGTTATAATTAACAGTATAGCTTTAGAAAATAATGTTCTGCGTCGATAATATATATATATATATATATATATATATATATATATATATATATATTAATCAGATATTGTTTTATTGGTCAGAATAAAATTAGAACAATATACAGTTGAATTAAAAATCGAAAATTTTAATTTTAATTTATTACCTGAAATGCCTTTTTGCAATTTTTTAGTTTTCTGTAACTCTGGTCGGACTATTTTTTCCCAGGTATATTCATCGACTGTAGTGATATCACTTCCGGTATCCAGTAAACAAGTGACATTTCGTCCATTTATTTTTATGACCACATATTTTCTAGTACCGCAATCCTTTGTGACTTTCTTCATTAGTGTTTATCCTTTTGGACTTTCGGTACCTTTTTTTCCTACACATCACTGCTTTGTGCCCCTTCTTCGTACATACAAGGCATATTTGATCTCTAAAATAAAATTTACTTGTGATGTTATTAGTTTTGCCGCATGCTTCGCAGTATGGCTTTCTCTTTTCGTAGGCCCGTTGCTTAACTTTATGAAGTCGAGCAATGTTTTTTTCTTCAAGACAAACATTATCTCCATTACTGTTTTTCAATTTTTGGCATTCTTCCGATACTTTCTGTAGCGATATTTCTGCGCCCTGATCCAAAATTGTGAGTCTCTTAGAACGTACTTCCTTATATTTCGGTGTCGTTAACCCTTGTACAAAGAGTAAACATTTAAACATGTCTTCTTTGATGTCTTTAATTTTAAATCGTTCGCATTGTGAGTTAACTTTTCCAGCGTACGTAACAAAGTCTTGATGTTCTTCTTTTACGATATTTAAACACTTATATCGTGTATAGAACATACTTTCCTTTCTCCAAACATTTTCGACAAAATTTCGACCGCTTCGTCGAACGAAATGTCTTCAGGTTTTTTGGGTAAAATAAAGTTTGTGTATTTCATATTCTCCTGAGTTCCTATCTTTTGTAATAGAAGCATTATTTTTTCTTCGTCGGTCCATGCTTTGCACCGTTTCGAAAAAATCTTTTTGTATCTTTTATAGTAGGAAGGAAAAGTAATTCCATCTTCAGGATTGTATACAAATTCTGTAGGAGAGTTTGAAATACCCTCTGCAGAGAAGACTCTAGAAACTTCCTTCGGTTCGCCCAGCTTTAATACCATTTTTTAAAACCACTTGTTGAATTATCATTTGTTGTGGGAGATCCGTTTGTATTTTTTGTTGAATTTGCTGTTTTTGCATTAACTGTTGGACCGCTTCTCGCCGCGTCTTTGCAAATTCCGCTAATTGTTCCATATTTATCATATGTACAGCTGACCGATAAGTTACACTCTTCGGCAAGAACAATAAACCTAGTTTTTTTATGAGGGGTTAAAAGAACGACATCTTACCATAACTTATTTTTCTTTTTGCGTCAACCTTCCAAATCTTGGTCACCAAACTGATATTTGGCGAGCTTCGCGTAAATGTCGACTCTTTTTTTACCAATCTGATAATTTGGCGAACCCCACGTAACTGCAAAATTTTCGTCGCCAATCAGTTATATTAGCAAGCCCCACGTACCTGCCAAATCTTCGGTGCCAATCTGTTATATCCCGGGAAGGAACAACAGGGAAAAGAATAATGTAAGAATAATACTTAACACTGAAGATAGATTAGAAGAGATTTATTATACAACAGTACAATAAACCAATAGACGTACTAGAACAATCAACTCATAGTAACAGGACAAACGATCAAGTAGAAAATGTCTCCGCCTATGACGTATGCATCCGTCTAGTGACGTATACTTCCGTCTAGTGTCGTATGCTGTATTTACCAACCATCCCACGCAAGGCTAGATGTGACACAAGGTCTATTTATTGTGGGTCTTCCCGGCCATATAGCCAGGGCAAAAAATGTCTCTCTATTTTTCCCCAGTCGTGATTCTACCCTCCGGCGGAACCACGACTGGGTTCGTGCTCTCTGCTGGGAAGCAGATAGGGCTCTCCACCCGAAGGCAGAGAGCTGACAGTGTCATAGAATCGTCAGTCTAGTGACGTATTGTATTTACAAGCCATCCAACCCAAGGCCAGATGTGACACATGATCATTTTATAGTGCGTAATCCCGGCCATATAGCCGGGCCAAAATATATCTGTCTATTTTTCCCCAGTCGTGGATCTACCCTTCGGCGGAACCACGACTCGGTTTGTGCTCTCTGCTCAGAAGCAGAGAGCGCTCTCTACCCGAAGACAGAGGGCTGACAGTGTCATAGCGTCGTCAGACTAGTGACGTATGCTCACCTATGCCCCTAGTCACAGTCTTTTATAGACTAGACCATATCCATTACGGGGTAGGATAGGATGTCCCTCTACAAAAATATATTAATCAGATATTGGGTTATTGGTCAGAATAAAATTAGAACACTATACAGATGAATTAAAAAGGCCTGAATATGTATATATACACTTATGAACTTTGAAAATAGTTTCATATGGAAGTTAGTTGATTATGCAAGGTAGCGCAAACAACTGACTTACACACACACACACATATATATATATATATATGAAATTAATTCTTTGAACATTATTTTTTATCGATACTCTTATTTAAGTAGAATTCTGTTTTTTTAAATAAACAGTATTATATATTTAGATCTACCGGCCTGATTATTTACGATAAATTATTATTACCAAAATATGTGCCATTCAGTAGGATCCGAACCTGCGACCCTTATTTACATAGGGGAAGCTAACATTTGATCTGGCAACGTCTTAGACCGCTCGACCACGAATAGCCTTCAAATTGTCGGTTGTTTATTACCAAGTTTCGTTAAAATTCGTTAATTTCCGTAATATATATATATATATATATATATATATATAATGTAGAATCCTTGAAATTTAATAAGATAAATTCCAATAGAGACAAACTCCTAACAGAACGCAATTTTAAAATTTATTAAATTTAACGATGTATTATAATCAGGAAAAAAGTTAGATATTTTTACAAATCTATTCGTAATAATATATTTCGCGGATCCTGCCGCTCGTCAGGCCAAATTTATACAACAAGAATGTTTAAAATTTCGAATTTGAAACATTCATTGTTGCATGAATTTGATATATCGAGCGATTAAGTGGGAACACTTTTTGCTCAATTTGGAGTGTTTGATGAGGTAATGCGTGTCGTCAGTTAGGCAGTAGTACCGAGAGAAGACTTCTGGCTATAAAAATTGCTGAAACGTCAGGAGTTTCAGAACGTCCCCGACATTCTGCGCTGCCGAAAAAGAAAATTCTTTGTGCCTGTAGAGAGCAGAAGGCCTCACTGCTGGACGTATGGGTCGGCTATACATGGGACCGAAATGTACCCTATAAGGAATCCGATACCGACAACAGAAGAACCGGAAGCACCGCTTGCACCTATAAAAGAGAAAGCTGTGGCGAGAAAGGAGGTGGTAGTGAAGACGGAAAGGAAAAGCAGCTACTGTCAAATGAATGGACTGTGCTAGTAAGGTGGGCTAAAAAGGTGGATTCCTCTCATCAAAGGGTTAGGTTTAGAGTTAAACATTCAGTATACGGAGACCAGCTGGGCAGAGGCGTTTCATGAATGGTTAAAGCTACACTGGATGAGAGGGTGAACCTTGTCCATGTCGTCGCGGGTAGCCGGTTGCTCATGACAGATATTGTCGTGAACAATATTTCGTTGGGAATCATTGAGATTTATGCTCCGAGCGACCAGGTCGCACGTGTCGCGTTTTTCCATGAGTTGCGACCATTCTTGCTAAATTTGTCATGTCTAGTTTTGTTGGAAACTGGAATGCCATCCTAGACCCCAAGCTAGGCAGGATTGAAACCCGACCCAACTGACATCAGTCGGCGATTCTACCTCTGAGCTTGGAGGAAGGATGCAGACTTTTAGCCTGTTATATCCTATGTAAGCATACGCCAGTACCTAAGAGTGTTATAATTTATTACTAAATGAAAGATGCGTAAATGCTAGAGTAGCTACTGTTTTTTCAAATTCTGCCATTCTTTCAGAGTGCTTAATATTTGGCAGTTACAATAATATTTTAGTTGTGTTATTAGAGTTATTGTCTATATTAGATTTATTTTCATTTTACAGGTTGGACACAGGCACACACGCACATACATATATATATATATATATATATATATATATATATATATATATATATATATGTATGTTAAAAGAGTCATTGCGAAGAAGATTATGCGGTTCAAGGAACCAGCTGTTTTAGGACCAAGTTGTTGTCCCATTTACCTTAAGTTGTCTTGGCTTAGTAGGTGATTTGTTTTTAATCATATCACCTCAAGCAAGTCGGTGACGCCGCTGATGCGCATGGGGCTACTTAAGAGTAGAATGATTAGAAAAAAAAGAAAGCCGGGAACCACGTCCTAAACAGGAAACAAGGGATGAGCCTTTTCATCTGTTCAATAGACGTGGGTGGAGTGTGAACCGGGTGATAGTTAAGTCTATCTACTCCAATTGCATCATGTCATTACTCATAAAGTTTCGACTTGTATTTCTTCTTGTTTTTTTTCCGTAAAATCACGGACTATTTTTCAAACCAGAAATGCGTTTCCCTCTTTTTTAAAAGGTAGACTGTCCTATCTCTGCAGAAATTTGGTTATATATAAGTTTAAATGTCGCTGCGATGCGGTTTACATAGGACGGATGAATCTTCATTTGGAAACGCATACATCACAACATATCCTCGCACATATGCGTTCCAGTAATTCTGGACCATCTGAGGCCAACCAAGAATTTTCCCTCGTTCTGCATTTGTTAAATGATCAGGATTTGAAGCTGTGATTTACACCCCTCTTACGTTTTAATTAGTTTAATAAATTTAATTTTAAACAAACTTCAACTTTCCTTCTATTGTTGTTTTTATTCATTTTTATGTCTCTTTAATTAAAATAGCCAAGGAATGTTCAATGAATATGTGTTGGCCGAAAGATATCTAAAGTCTTAAAGTAAAAGGCAAAAAAGACGTCATGTTTGTTTAAATGTATTGTTCGTTTCTGTGCGTACAAGACCATATATATATATATATATATATATATATATATATATATATATATATTTCGATCTCACTTAACCACTGAAATACTTCTGACTACGTACTCGTATCTTCTTATTACAAGATGTATTTCTATTTATTTACCACCCTGAATATGAGTTAATTTTGGTGTATGCATTTGCTTTCGTCTGTGAATGTGCGCCTTCAACGCTCTGCGTGAATGATTTCATGTTTTTCAACGTTTCCATTAGGTCGTATTTACTTGAGTCTATATGTGTGCGTGCGGCGTTGCATATCTTCTTGTTCTCCGCTTGGAATATATTAAGAGTGAGGAAATGATATCTGCACTAGAAGGTGACACCTACAGAGATACATTTCCTCCTCACGGGCTGAGAATATAAGTGCATGTATCTTGGTGGGTTTTTGTTGGGGTGTCAGTGTGGGGTCTTCAGCAAAATGACATACGCATATGTGGAGGTCCTGGCTTAAATCGGTGCGACCGGCCAAAACCTATCGATTCCCAACGTCGTGTTTTTCCGGTGGATTTGGCCACTTCATCGTTTCCAGCGTCTATACTCGGTAGTCGAGTTGCCGAATCCTTTCCACTTACTGAGCAATTTGGGGGCTTATGAACAATCTGTGCATTCGAGCAGACACTGGGATAAAGTGAGATAGACATTTAGCCAATAACAACTGAAGGTGGAAGCCTATCGATATCTGATGACTTCCGAAAAATCACTTGAACATTTACTTGTAACATGGATGTCAAATCTCTTTTCGTTTTCGTTACTGCAAATTTCTAATAAGTTATGCTATGAATTAAATACAGGTTTTGATTGCCAGTCTTGGGTTTCAATCACACCATTTGGACGAATAGATATTAGCTTTTTACCTTAGTTTGTTTTGTCTTAATAAATGCGATTAAAATTCCAGGGAATATATACATATAAAGACTACAAATGATTTCCAGTCGTTAAGTTCTCCTTTTCCGTAATATGTTGTAGATACAGGATTTTATATATCAGAATGTAGTGTTACTTTTTAATATTCTTGGACCAAAGAAAGACCTGGCACAGTTTATATATATATATATATATATATATATATATATATAAAGAGAGAGAGAGAGAGAGAGAGAGAGAGAGAGAATAAAAAGTGTGAGAAGCAGTGAACGTTTTCTTTAAAGTGTATATTTATTGTTGTTGTTATTAATAAATGCTATGATGCATGAAGTGTTTCGAGTCTAAGATTAACTCTTTTCGGGCGAATACATTTGTGGCTTTATGTATCGAGTTCCTTTTGTTTCTTCTAAGTCCTACGCTCTTTCTGATCTACATTAATGATCTCCCCGATGCCATAAGATCCCAAGTAGGCATGTATGCCGATGACACCACAGTTTACTCTCGCCTCGATCAAAAATCCGGTGTGGGCGACAAAGCGAACCTCGCTGCCGATTTTGAAAAGGACCTTCAATCCGTAATGGACGGCGGTAAGAAATGACTCGCAAATTTTAATCCTTACAAAACGAAGCTGCTATCAATTAACCATCAATGACAATCGCACCTACCTCCCATTAGCATGGAACAGACTTGCCGCTCAGAAAGTAAAACACTACATCTCCTTAGCTTCATACTCTCAGCAGACCTCAAGTGAATTTACTATATCGAATCCATTGCTAAGTACGCTGCTATGAAAGTCGGTTCTCTGTGCAGGGCCCGGAAGTTTTTCCCGTCTGAATCTATCCTGCGCATATATAAATATACCATCCACCGCGTATTGAATACTACTGCCCCATTTGCTCGGGTGCTTCTGCTATTCTCCTCGGGGTTCTTCACAAAATACAACGGAAAATCTGTCATGTGATCGTTACCAACTTGGCAGACCTGCTGCAGTCACTCTCTCACCGCCGTTACGTAGCTTCCCTGTGCTTCTTCTATGAATAATTTCACGGCTTCTGCTCTGATGAACTTAGATCACTGGTGCCCCCTAGGTACGAATTTGAACGAGATACTAGATTAGTAACTAGGTCGCATCCTTTTTCAGTGAGACCGATAAAATATAACCGCAATTTCTGTTCCAATTGCTTCTTTTTTCGCACTTCCCACCTGTGGAATTCCTTTCCACATACTTGCTTCCCCGACAGCTACAATCTCCAGGAGTTTAAATGTAAGGTCAATAGACACCTCCTACCACATTAACTCGCATTCATTCTCTCAAACGATCTTCCCATCTACCCAACCCTCATACCCGTCTATCACCCTCTTTCTGAGATTTCCTATATCTAACCAAATCTAATCTTCACTTTCCCCTATGTAACCCCTTGCGCAATTGTGGCAGTGGAATGCCTTGCTTGGAGTGAAATGATTAAACATATATATACATATATATATATATATATATGTGTGTGTGTGTGTGTGTGTGTGTGTGTGTGTGTGTGTGTGTGGCTTTACGTATCGAGTTCCTTTTGTTTCTCATATATATATATATAAGCATGCAGTGTGGGTATAGAAGAATCCAAAGGAGTATCTTGTACATACAGTGATAGGATAACTCTCCAAGAGAGCTGTAAACATATATGCATATAAATACATATAGAGCAAATATACGTGTCTGTCTTAATTTTTCTCATATATATATATATATATATATATATATATTGTCCTACGTTTATAGCACAACTCGGAATTTCATGTACTATGTAATCATCAGGTGCGTTATATGAACTGATCATTTCTCTTTCTTCGTGCAGATATATGTTAAAATGATGGGATGTTGATTTTAATAAAATATAAAATCAATTTTATTTGGAGTAAAACTTGTACATGATATTAGAAAGTAGAATCTTAATATTTTAGTTAATGGTGATAGGTACAATATTTTTAGGGAAGAAATTATACGATTTCAGCCTCTAGTTGAAGGATTATTTGTATGTTTTTGCTTTGTCTTTTAAGTGATAACAAAATACATTAATGGAAAAATAAATAATGTAAAAGATAAAAAGAGTAAAATCAAGAAATAAAAAATAAACAAGATACACCCAGGATCTTATTTTAATCCGGGTCGACGTATTTGAGCTGTTAATTATTTCTATGTTTGCATTTTGTCTTCATTTAATATTTTTTCTTTAATAAATTGGATTTATTTAAGGCTTTTAAGATAACACGCTTTTCTAGAAGGCATAAATTACATCTATTTCATATTCCATTGTAATATTTGGCTTTTGCGATTGTGTCCCATATCATAATTGGGTTTTCTCGTGTTAAATTGCCATGAATATTTCTAGATAGAATTCTTTTACTATTATTATTATTTATTATTACTTTAATGTTACTTTAAATCATAGTTCAATCATAAATTACTTTAAAGTTTATGAGTGAACTATCGTTATATCTATTGGTTTTTAGTGACTTCTACAAGATCGACATCAGAATTGTGGCAACCTTTGTAAATTAAAGTTTTGTTTATGGACTGGCAATGTACTAGGCAAGTCTTATTTTTTCGACAGTTACAATTAGTTTAAGAGTTATTATTGTAAATAGCAGACGTATATTTATTTTTCGGATTAAACATATTTTTACTTAATATTATATTGTTATGTTGTGATATATATATACATATCTGTATAAATATATATGATAGTAAACATTGTCGAAATCGTGTTTTTTCTTTATTTGAGTAATTACGTTTACTTTTTAATTAATCTTTTCTAATGTCTTTATATATTTAATTTTGCTAGTGTCAAATCATCCTAATAATCGACAGATCTATGTTAGCTGTCATATATTTTATAGTGGTGGTAAAATTCATAGTTGGTAGATATTGATATCAGTATATGTATATATATATTAGATGAAGTAAAAATAATGGGTTGACAGTCCAATCATTGTATCGATTTATTAAGAGTGCTCCATAATTAGTATAACATTGTATTTGTTAATATTTTTATTAGAATTTTATGGAAAAAAAACATAGTTTACTGAAGCACAATAGAAGATGTTGTGTTTCGTTACTATCTGATTAGTACCTTGGCAGGCTTATACATATATATCGTTCATTCGACAATGAATTAGAACACTCTTAGCTACTGAGCGTGTGTATAACGATAATGTGCACGCTAAAAAGTCTGCCTCCTTCTACCGAGCGTCAATATCTCAGAGGTAGAATCTCCGACTGACACCAGTTCGGTCGGGTTTCATTCCTGGGTAAAATGCAATCGGATGTCTAACCGTACTGATCAGCTGTGATACTGTCTGTGGATGAGTATATATATATATATATATATATATATATATATATTGATTTTTTATTTGTTTAATATTTAATATTATTATTTTTTAATAGATACTGGTGTTTAAAATAAATCTTGGCATCCGTGAAATCTTTCGTGGGTCGATATGTAAGTCACGGCTGATTTTAAGACGGCATCTGTCCGGTGTCGAGAGAATGAAAGTTCGTTTCTTGCCGGAAGGTAGATATTTTACAAACGATTAAGGCCAGTGGAAATTGTAATATGAAGTTTAACAATATATATATATAAAACCAGACTTTCCATTCATAATAATTTTAAATAAAAAAAAATTCAAATAAGTAGGCTAATGCCAGTTCGTAAATTTGCGTATTATCTCTTTCCATTCGGTCGGGTTTCAATCCTGGGTAAAAAAGAATCGGAGTCTAACCGTACTGATGAACTGTGATACGGCGAAACTGATCTGTCTTCGGATGACAATATATATATATATAAACGGAAAAGATATCCTTAGTAAGAAATGAAAACCTTGATAAAGTACATACACAAGGCAAAGAAACATTATAGAGGTAAGCATTTCAGAGCATACTACTGTATACAAACACAACCACACATCAGGTACACTCACCACTAACGAAACTAAACAGCTGAAACAAAAATTTTATTAAATAATTTTCTTTCGTAGTTTCGTATTGAGCCCTCTGCTGTTAAGGTTTTCGTCTTGTGGTTTTCTTTCTTTCAAACAAGCTCTTGACTCATTGTTATTGGGCTTTGTTTGTTACTTTTTTTCTTCCCCTTTACCCACCTGGTAGTCCTCGTTGGATTGTTGACAATTTACGTTACTGATAAGTTAGCGTTAGTTTTTTGTTGTTGTTGTTGTTGTTGTTGTTAAATCATTTCACGCCGAGCAAGGCGGAAACGCCACCGATGTGCAGGGGGGGGGTTACATAACTGTAAAAAGATTAATTAGAAAAGAGTGACGAGTACAAACCAGTTAGAAAGGAACAATAGAAAGCTGAGAAAGCAGGTGCGATGACAGATACATAGGTGGAGATAAAGGAAAGGTTATACGGGGGTGGGGAGAGTGCTAGAGTCCAGTGGTTAGTAGATGAGTATTGACTTTGCATTTAAATTTTTGGAGGTTGGAGCCGTCAGGAAAGCAAGAATACAGGAGCGAGTTCCACAGGCGGGAAATGCGAGAGAAGAAGCTGCAGGAGTAGAATTGTCGTCTGCATTTGGCTAACCTGACTGTGAATGGGTGGGACCCAGTTGCTAGTCTGGTTGCGCGAGTAAACACATGTTGATGAGGCATCAGTGACTTAAGCTCGTCTGAGCAGAAGCCATGAAAGTATTTATAGAACAGACAAAGGGAGGCCACATTTCGACGATGCCACATTTCGAAGTGGCTGCAGTCGAGCCGCCAGATGAGTATCTATCACATTACAGACTTTCCTTTGGAGCCTGTCAAGAACACTGAGGGGAACGGCAGGGACACCTGACCATAAATGGCTGCAGTACTTCATGCACGGACGGATGGTTGACTTGTATATATGCAGGATGGATTCAGGTGGAAAAAACCTCCTGGATCGACATAGTGATCCACCCTTCTTAGCAGCAGATTCAATATAATGGTTCTATTTGAGGTCTGAGGACAGGGTAAGTCCGAGGAGGCGTAGTGTATTACTCTCCGGGAGAATTTCTTGGTCCATGCTTATGGGAGGCAGGAGAGGTTGCCTGTAATGGTTGACAGACAACAGCTTGGTCTTTTCGAACTTTAGTTTTTAATTAGTGCTACTTTAGGCATGTATTTTAATATATATATATATATATATATATATATATATATATATATATATATATAAAATACTGTTAAATATAAGAGACAATAAATGTCTGTTATGTGTAATCATCAGCCGTTCTAAACATTGTATTTTTGCTTTAATTTCAGTTGAAATAAAGACAAAAATTCTCCAACTTTTGTATATTTTTTATTAAGTTTGATCTATGCTTTCAGTTCACATGAGTCATTTCAAAGAGGTTACAGGGACGTGAATATCAGACCTTGTAACCTCTCTGAAGATGGCTCATGTGAGCCAAAATCTTAGATTCAACTTATTCAAAAATTATCCATAATTTTGGAGAATTATTTCTTCATTGAAATAAAGCCAACATACATGTATTTTATATACATATGTTAATATTATATATATATATATATATATATATATATATATATTACAAATATATATATATATATTACATATATATATTACAAATGACTTAATGCTCGCACAAAAAAATATAAGTTAGTATCCATATTGAATAAATAAGCCTAATTATTATTCCCTTATGTCAATAAGTTCCTGTTCATGCTGAAAATGATACGAATGTCAAACGGGCAGTAGCATGCAACCGTATTCTTGTTGCTTTGCTGTTTCTGTGTTGTATCCTCAGCATAAGAGCCAAACAAAGTGATGAGTTCGAGGATTGTTATCACAAGCATTTCCCCTCACAAAATATAAACTTTCGGACACAGTTAGAGATATATTCCTTCATGTCTATTGAGCCCGACAGCTTCATTACTAGTCGAAGCACGTCAGAATAGCACTAGTAGTCGTACCATTCAGAAGAAAACACGTATTTAATAAGGAAATTATTTTCATTAATAAATATACATATTATACTACGTCGGTAACAATACTCGTAGTTTCATAGACTACCCAATCACCAAATGCATATTACAAACTGAAACTGAACGTTTAAGTGATCTGAATTAAAGCTCAATCGATGTTAGTTGAAATTAAATCATATAATGACATGATACTATTTTTAATTGATAAATATAATTTATAATGTAAATAGACAACGATTATATGGAGATTTAACATTTTAAAATAAAATAATTAAAGTCAGAAAAATTTGAATCAATACTTATAGTAATTAATTCATATATATTAGTTTTACTTACATTGAGCATAGGGCTTAATTTAATTAAACTTAAAATTTAAATTTTAATTTTAACATTGGAACAGTTTTAAAATTTATTTTTTGTCAATTAATATTAATTATATCAGTATCACTTTTAAGAGTTTAATATTAAGCCTATTTGTTTGGGATATATATATCGATGTAGCAATCCCTCATTTAAGTAGTTTTTGTTGAAAATGTGAATTTATTGTTCCATGCTCATGCTTTATAATTTTTATATTTTTGGTGTGATTTCGTTTTGTTTTTTTATCTTTTATATATTATATATATATTATATATAAAACATTATGCTAGTCCCTTATTTACTATTTGTAAAGGGTATTTTAATTTCTTCGTTTCAGGTTTCGCTTAGTTAATCCTGCGTATCTTTTTCTTCGTCATCTGCCGATTTTATAGTAGCTTAGTATATGACATTGTTATGCAAGCAATTACCCTTTAAGGGAAATTCATTGTTCTCCAGTTTAACTTGAGTCTGTTTTGCACTAGTGCTTTTCGTTGTTTTCCTGTTGTTCATTTTTTGTAATTTGTGTCATGTTCACTTTTTAACGGTAGCATATTTTCATACTGTTTTTGTTCAATAACTTATGAAGAGTGCTTAATCGAGGCAAATGTTTGTGCATTAGTTTAATTAATATTTGCCAATATTTGTTTTTAAATTTTTGTTGTACAATCTGTTTGATATATGATGTTTATTTACTTTTTTGGTTTCGTTCAAAATGGTTTCACTGAAATAATTGATAAACTGCGGTTAACCAGCTCGGAAAAGTAGAAGGCTTAAACAAACCGTATAACATCTAAAATTGAAAAGGAAACCGATTATATTTTGTTATTATTTGTTATTTTTAATATCCCTGGATATATTATCATTAGCGTAGATGTTATTGGTGTAAAAAATAGAATCGGATGTGCGAGTTTCAATTCTGACCAAGGCTGTTGTACTCACAACAGTGAATACCTTTAAATTATATGAATCAGACTTCATCATTTATAGGTTTGATAGAAAGACAGACATTTTTTTTTAAATCGATTAGCATATTTCTTTTATTTATTTAATTCCTAACAAGGCATTTTACTTCCATTGTTGCGCAGATGTTACATAGGGGAAAGTGATGAGAAAGAAAGGGTTACTTAGCTTTTCAAGCTCGGCAGTGAGGTTCACTTTGTCAACCTCAGCAGATTTTTGATCGAGGCGAGAGTTTAGTTTAGGAAAATAAAAAATTCAACCAACATTGCCTTTAGGATGTATAGTGGTATAAATCTAGGCTCGAGCGTAAACTCTTTACATACCCGTATTGCATCTCCGAAAATTGTTGGGTAGAAGAACTCCTGCATTTGTTTACCATTTCTTTTAGATTCAGGTTAAGGTTACCTGTGAAATTTGTCCTGTATGCAAACATTCCTCCAGTTTCATATCTCCCTGCGCTACACTATCGTCTCACGAAGATGACGATTATCTACGGAAAAAATATTCCAGCATATAGAAGATAATAAAGCAGTGTTGCTTAAATTTTTCACGGTGACACATACATAATTATCACACCCATTGCTCTCTCTCGCTTAGCACATGGATGAATCTCGGTTACTTATTGAAGATTGCAAACACAGTACATGAACGTGAAAAGAAATTTCTGAGTAAATAATTGTTTAAATCAGTTTAGTCTGGAACAAACTCATAATAATGTTATAGTACCCTGTCTACATTGGAGTGAACTCTTCCTCATTCATAAATACCTATCTGAGATGTTTCCTGGGAGGCATTTGAGACGCAGTGTAACTTGACAGTTCGGACGGACACTTCTATATACTGACTAATAACACTCTTATTTCGCGTATATGTTTTGTTAGAGGATGTGCGTTGTTGTCTAGTGGATATCGGCTCGGAACGAGAAATCGGGGAGCCGAGTTCGACTTCCTATTTGAATTCATTGCATTCACTTACGCGCAAATGCCCTTGGAAAAGGTATTAATAGGTCTCTTCCCTCCAGTTATGGGATAAATAACAGGACAGATTGGGTTCCATAGCCTTGGCCGGCAACAGTCTACCGCAGAAAGCAATGGAAACCTACTGCGTGATAATCTTTTGCCCAGTCAGTCATGTCTCTTTCGAGACATGATCGCCCAAACGTGTTTCACGTATGGCACTTAACTGACTGTTCTGTTATTCCAGTACACTGGTTCAACCTACCTTTTTTTTCGTATCTTTCTTCCTGGCCATAACAAGCCAAAAACAAAAATGAGGGAAAAAATGATGAAAATACTAAATTTTGTGTCCGAAGTACTTAAAATTATCTGTTCATATATGTAGATATGATTATCAAGTAAGAAATACGTACATACATATATATATATATATATATATATATATATATATATATATATTTCGCAGAGAGACTGCCATGATGAAATGGTCAGTTTGAACGCTTGTTTATCAACAAGAACAATATTGCAATGCTGTCACTTAAGACAAGGCTCAGTTACAAATCAATGTTAGTAGCTCACTAAATTAGATTGTTGTGTTTTCAATGATAAGCTAAGAAGCTGATGAGATGAGAATATTCTGAATAGATAATCGTTGAATCGAGGCTTGACTAGGCTAAGATTTTAATGAACGGGGGAAGCGTATTTCCGAGAACATTTTTTACGATGTAATCAATACTGGGACATTGTTCTCCTTGTGTGAATTTTTTATCAGTGTCGCAATACGACGGTAATTATACTGCGTGATGGACCTTCACTCTAAAGTTCTGAACCGGTGGAACCAAAAAATGGAGCTTCTTAGAAAATTTGCCATGAAAAGTGCAATCAATTATCTAATGGCTATTAACATTTTCTTGTTTCATATTTAGATAAGTAAAATAATTAATCACCCACAAGGATGGGTTAACTCATTTGAAATCTCTCAAGACTTGAAAGTAAGGATTGGGTAGGTAACACAATAACATCCACCATCACAGAGGATTTTATTTGGTGTTGAAAAAAAACTCTGTTAGGCAACGGCAATAGTTAGAACAAAATTAATAAAAAATTGTCCAAATGTTGGAGTGTTTTTGTCTTTATTTTTAATTGAAATTAAAGCCAAAATACGACGTTTAGAACGGTTCAGGTTTAAAGATAATATGCATTCTTTGTCTCTTATATTTAACAGTATATGTTTAGAAAATTATTTGCTGTCTCGATACACTAACACAGAAATCATGTATTCCCAAAAAATATAATTTTTTAAAAATTTAAAATGAAACTCTATTCTGATTAATTAAATTCAAGACTCTTTTTTCTGAGTTCCCATATTTATAAATAACAAGCATATTGTTTCTTATATTCAAATGAAACCATTTTCACAACAATAATCTAACATTGCGTCTTGACCAGATAGATATGACTAAACATAAAAACGTCCTTGTCGTAATGTATAATGTATTGTTTTAATTTTTGCCGCAGAACACCGAATTTTCAAACTTTCAGCTCTCTTCAACTGGTTTATATATATATATATATATATATATATATATATATATATATATATATATATAAAACTGGCTGTTCTGTTATTCCAATACACTGGTTCAACCTAACGATCCGTAAAGTGAAACTGGGGTAGGTTGTGGCTCACTTATAGATTTTTCATGTTCTTGCTCTACTTCCGTATTTTCGTACATTCGTATCGAGCACTTTTTCTGGTGTTTAGGTTCCGTCTTGGTTTTTTTTTCTTTCCTGCGGAGGCTTGATTGTTTGTTCTTGTTGGTTTCTTTTTTTTTTTTCATCCCCAATATCCGACGACATATCTCTCGTCGGATTATGACGGATTTAGGTTCTGTCTGTTGGCATTTTTTCGAATATTATGTTTATTCTGATTAGTGTAAACTTACGGATTCTAGTTTATTGTTTATTTGTATTATATATATATATATATATATATATATATATATATATATATATATATATATATATGTATAATAGGGTGGGCATGAAAGGAAAGGTCAGTCAGAACTTTTCGCAAAATATGGCGACCATTATTTACCTAAAGAATATCATGTATGTGAACAGAATGTTCTTACACATGACTGTGTCCGGAATGTAATGGTCGTCATAATTTTCAAAAATTCTCTCCGAATCCTTTCCATATCCACACATATATATTTACTCAGCTCAATTCAGTTGATCTAATCAGAAGATAGTATCATCTTTTTTTAGTGCAATTTTTAAAAATATTTTTATTAATGGCAAATTTCTAAAATATAATTGTTTTTACGCATAATCTAGAAATCATCATATATTGAGTCTACATAGTAAACACGTATTCCAAATCAAAATATATATATATATATATATATATATATATATATATATATATATATATATTTAGAAATTTTACCCAGACTAAAATCGACCAATTGTTAAAAGTTTATTTCTTACAAACAGAAGTGGTTTAACAGCTGTTGGAAATCGAGTTTTACTTCGTAGAAGCTGAAATTATTTACCTTCAATTGAAAATTGTCTAGACTTGGATACTTAAGAACATATTTTAATAATTTACATTATTTTCCAATATAATATTTATTTTCTCCTGTTAAAATAATATTCGTCTAACAGATCAGCTTGAACTTTGTTGTATATTTATATATATTATATGTATACACATATAATTGATATTTAATTATCTTTTTTATTATTTGCATTATTTAAAACGAAATTATGTTTTCTTCTTTTAGTTTATTCCTATAAAGCTTTGATCGCTTAGGATGCTGGTCCTCTGCAGAAATATGTCTTTCCGTGTAAGTTTCAGTAAATCTTTTACTAAACAGTTTATTTAAATCTTTCGATAAATTTAGATTGAAATTTTTGTATGTTTTATAAATGAATACTTAAAATTCGGAAGTGATTAATGAATATGAAATAACGAGCAATGTTTAAACGTGGTATTCTCTCACCTGTTTGTTTTCAAAATTATAATATCCACTGAGAAAGCCCGAACTGCTTTCCGTCATCGCACATTTACCTCCATAAAACCAATTAGTTTACTCTGTCTGGATGTTTAAATATAGTATATTACATGGCAGAGGAATAATTATTTGCATAAGATAGCATCAATCTATTAAATATGTAAAGTATATACGAACAATATCTACTTTTAACTGAAGGGTAAACGACCGATCTTGCTATTGCGTCAATATAAATTTCAACTTTATAATCAGGTTTAAATGACCAAATTCGAACTCTAGATTTAAGTATATACATGCGAATTTTATGTATGGATATTTAATGTATCTAGTATGTAATTAAAAAATAACAGATTTGAGTAGAAATTGAATCAATTGTTTATATACGGTAAATCCTACAATACAATAGATGCACTCATTTGCAGAACAATATATTACCAAAATCATTTTCTTATTTGTTTTTATGTTTGTTTAACGGCATAAATCTCATCTCTAAATTTGATATGTATCTACATATATAACAATGCCAAGTTTACATGGTGTAATAGGTAACAAAATCGTCTCTGTTAGAAAATGTAAGATTGGATTATGAGTGGATTCTCGTAGATGACTCAGGCTTTCTGCATTGTGCTGTATCTAAGCAACGCTTACAATATCACCTTAATATCGAATCGGCTCGGAACGAGAAACTGGCGAGCCGAGTTCGATATTCCAGTTGAATCCATTGCATTCACTTACGCGCAAATAACCTTGGGAAAGGTATTAATCCGTCTCTTCCTTCCAGTTATGAGTTAAATAGCAGGACAGACTTGGGTTCTATAGCCTTGGTCGGCAACCAGTCTACCGCAGAAAGCAATGGCAACCTACTGGGGATAATCTTCTGCCCAGTCAGTCATGTCTCTTTCGAGACATGGTCGCCCCAGCGTGTATCACGTATGGTACTTAACTAACTGACTGACGTTCACAGTTTTATACTCCAGATTGAATTATTGTGTCACTAATTTTCTTAAGATAAAAATTTTCTACTTTACCTCGGATCGATGGTTTGTTATTATATATTCGATCAAAAATTTGAGAAAATTCATCATATATTTTATGACAATGTATACATTTTGTATATTATTATACACACTAAAAAACGGTAAAGTCGAGTTTATTTAAAATTACCTTGGATAGGTGGGAAAATTGAAATCGAGGCTGACGCTTACATGATTCTTTCCACTGTCAGGTGATGCGTTGTTTTTGGGACTACCTTTGTGTTTCCATACATTTTTCGATGATAATTATATTCAAGGTAATTCGAAATTATGTAATACATAAAGATTTGCAGCATAAGGCATACAAATAAATTCATTGTAAGACCTCGAAAATCTATTTTATTCAACTTTTTTTTTTCCGTTAACCGTGATTGAGAATATGACACCTGATTGTATAAATCCCCCACCACGATTGCAACGGATTGTACCAACATTTTATCGCACACACACACATACACAAATATTATCGTTTTACACATATATTAAAATATCGCCTATTGTTTTAATACACTTGACACGTCTATTATTACGCACATATACATGCAGACAGACAGGCTTTCATATGCATACATCTTTTACATACAGACATTTAATAATAATCATCGGTTGCTTTAATTCAAGTGAAAGAAACCTGAAAAATATGAATCAACATTTTAGTCCACGGTTTCTTTGTAAACATTTTATTTTTATTTTTCATCTTTTAATCAACGTCTGTAGAAGTTTAATAAAATTGAAAAATGTTAGACTGAGACACATTTTCTGTCTTCATTTTTTTTATTATGTCACACATACATACACACAAACACACATATATGTGTGTCTATATATATTGTCATCTGCAGACAGATCTGTTTCGCCGTATCACAGCTCATCAGTACGGTTAGTCGATAAATTACTTATATGTTTATTAACTCTAGCGTAAACAAATGTGTGAAGACGTGGGACTGATATTAACAAAATATCAGTTTATAAAATCTAACCATTGCTTTTTTACCCACGATCGAAACCCAACCGAAATGACGTCAGTCGGCGATTTTACCCCTGGGCTATGGTCGTTCTATAGCAGTAAGCAGACTTTTAGCGCATATCATTATACGCGACCAATAGCTAGAGCGCTCTAATTCATTTCACTGATATATATTCATCTAGATAGGTCTGAGTTTGTGACACTGCGTTTCACGCTCTTGCTATAATCAGACGATGGGGTTTGTTTGATGATCGCAAGAGCCTGAAACCCAGGGTCACAAACTCACACATATCTATATGAATATGTCAACTCTATCACTGATATTGAGCGCTTTCAAATAAGTACTGCGCGTATATACTATATAAATAATGTAATATATATAATAATTGCATATATATATATATATATATATATATATATAATTACATACACACACTTTTCTCACACAGACACGCACGCACACACACACACACACACACACATATATATATGTGTGTGTGTGTGTGTGTGTGTGTGTGTGTGTGTACAGGGTTGTTGAAAATTATGGGACATTAAACGATACATTTATTTTGAGATTACCTATAAAATTAAATGTACTAATGCAAATTTTACGTTGCCACTTAGATTTTATTGTGTATAGTAATACAAAAACGCGTAAGTTTTATCAACTTATATATTTCTATAACTGATACACAAACTTATTCCATCTACTGTTCATTATTTTCGAACTACCCTGTATATAAATAGCAGTTAGTCAGTTAAGTGCCATAAGTGATACACGCATTTACGATCATATGACGGACTGGGCAAAAATATTCCCGCACTAGGTTGCCATTACTTTCCGTCGTTGACTGGTTGCCAAACCAGGCTATAGAACGCAATCGTCCCATACGTGTATGGATAAAGTATTTGTGCGTAAGTGAATGCAGCGATTTTAACTGGAATTTTAATTCGGCTACCTGATTTCTCGTTTTGAGCCTGTAGCCACTGCATCGCAACACACACACATATATATATATATATATATATATATATATATATATAATTTAGATTTGAGTGTCAGTGCGACAAAATGATAAACATATAATCCAATTTGGAAAGCTCTTACGATTAAACTTACTCAACAGAAAAATGAATGGATTTACTATCGTTTAAATCTAGAGTGATGAAATAGAACGGGATTCGTATTATTTATATAAACACGGGAATTTTATGTGAGATTCAAACACAAGACTATTGAAATGTTAACATTCTATATACTCACAGATGCGGTCATTCTTTTCTTCTTCGTATTATTTCATATTTTTCACAGATTAAATCATCCTTGGCTAAGTAAACAGACGCTAGAAATTTTGGTAAACAAATTCTAGAAGAAAAATTATTAACATCAAAACATTGCAATAAGAGTTCTACAACAAAATGTTTACTGAGACATTGGATTTATAAGTACTTGAAATTCGTATGCTGTTGTCCTCAAGGACACATGGTGTAGTGGATGAAGAGGACGGTTAGTTCCATTGACTTGACCTAAAGAGTCGTGAGTTCAATACCACGCTACAGTAGTGGAAAACAAATAATTTAGAAGAGATAAATTAAAAGGAGATAACTACATGACTACCGCAGGCAATGAAAATGATATACCCCAGTTATCATAATAAAGGATTCAAAATTCCTTGTCCCTGAAGAAGGCAGGAGCGTACCACCTCTGAAATATCATTTCAGCAATGATAAGGACAATAGTCTGAGTAATGTAAATAGAGTCGATAAATTATTTATATGTTTATTATCCCTAGCGAAAACAAATGTGAGAAGACGTGGGACTGATATTAACAAAATATCAGTTAATAAAATCAAACTATTTTCATCTATATGCCATGTCACAACAGGACATAGACAACGATGTCTCTCCACGAATTTTTTATCCTTTGTAGCTATTAGTATGTATTGTCTGTCTGCTATGATCCTTATACACAGTTCGACCACAAGTTATCTAGGTTATATCATTGATTATTCAAGTAACTCTTTCCTTCAATATATCATGCGAGAGCAAATTTCTTCAAAAACACTTTTCTCTTATTGTACCTAACAAAATTGAATTATTCCTTTCTTATTCTGATGTTAAAACTTCTCATAAAACTTACTCGTTACTCACCTGTTTTATCCGTGGCTTTCTCCGTAAATTTCTATAGAACAATAGAAATGTCTTTTATTCATATATGAGGAGATCGTCCAGCGTTCACTGATATGTAACACAGTCAATATTACATGATACGCCATTCGTCTATTATTTATTTCTAGATTATTTTTCCTCTTAATCATTTGCTTAGCATTTTTTTCTTTAGAAACGCATGTCTTTTGCTGCAAGTCTTTTATTCGTATGTGAAGAGATTGTCCAGTATTCATTGGCATAGTAAATCGCCATTACATATGTCAGCCTTCTTTTTTTTTACGTACAGTTTTTCATAATAATCCTTTGTTTAATATTTCGAATGCAGCTTTCTTTATTCCAAGGAACATTCGAATTTCTGTGACACGTTCCGCTCTGTTATAAACAAACCATCTTACGGCATAGACGAGAAAAACAATAGAAACTTTCTTAGAATTTTGTTCGTAACTTTATATTATAAACATGCATGGTTGCTTTAATTATTTTATTATTGGAATCATTTAACCCTCAAGCAAGGCAGAATAACCACTAGTGTCCAGTGTAAAAAACGGTATAGAAAATTCCGTAGTAGGAAGAAAAATGGAGAGAATTCAAGGAGATAGAAGATGTCAACGAACGACGCATTTAAACTTTTGGAGATTGTAGCTATAAAAGCATAATGCGTTATAATTTAACAAGGGTCGAGAGAAACACACAGATATAGATTGAAACGCACAATTATAAGGAAGCCTCTTACTGAAAATCGTGTGCATAATCGTGTATATGTCTATG
>JBBBDQ010000553.1:355000-445000 GCA_037127315.1 Ascarosepion bandense | reverse complement strand
TCGGCGTGTGTGTTTGTGTGCGCCTGCAGATTTATCTTTACGCTGTTGTCACAGTAAAGTCACTCTGCATTGTTTGATATTTAATATCGACTCTTACGTCATTCATTAATGAAATGCCGCAAATACATTTGCATATGACTCGGAGCTTCTTGCTGAATACTGGCACCGTCTCATCTATTTACATGCTACACATTTTATGTATCTCAAAATGGAAATTCTGACAGAAAGAATCAAGTATCAATGTTTTTGCAGAATACTGCGTTGTTTTTGATAAAATTGCATGAATTATGATTTCAACATTGTTAATATTTCAAGAAGGCAGTGTCTAAACTTGTTCGTATATTAAATATAAGAAATGAAAGTAAAAACTAAAAAAATGTTTCGTTCGTAGGAAATGAAAAATTTCTCATTATTTAAGAAGCGTTGAAGCCAAAGAAAAATGATAGTATTTAATTAATTTTAGTTCTACATATTTTTAACTTTTTTATTCATTACTGCCCATTTTTTTATTATTTTTATTATTAGAATTTACTTCCTTTATTATATTATTGTTATTCTTACTATTAGCATTTCTCAACTATTAAAAATCTTCGCCGTCTTTAATTTTAAGTTTTTTTCTTTGCTTTTCTATAATTACAAACATTGCTTTCGTCAACGACAGGAGTATTATTTTATACTCGCTGAGATCTTATTTCTTAATGTTTCTCGCTGGCAATAAAAAGACAAAGAATTTTATAATATTGTAATTTTGTCTTCAATTTCCTTTTAAGTTTAAATGAGCCCATCATCTAGATATCTTTAAGACTTATTAAAATTATTGTTTAAACAATTTAAAGCTCTATTACGATGTTTGAATTTAAATGCGAAAAAGGCAGTTTTCAGGAACTGCTGCAAGCGTGTGAAGATAATAATTTTCGGTGATACATTATTAAACTAAAAAGAAATCCCACACTTGACGTCACTGACTTTCTCACCGATTTGTATGATTGCTCTACCGACTATTCTATAAATGTTTTCATGGAAATTGTTCTCAGAATCATTCATCTTTAGTGACTTTGCAACATTATTTTTAACGCGCTATTAGATTAGCAATTCAAATCTCACCGTTTTATTTTTTTTACAAAGTAGACTCAACTGCATGTTCTGTTTTAATAGATGATTTTCTCACTCTTCTGATTGGTTGATTTTCTGTACTTGCAAGCTTCCAAAAATTAAATGCAACGCCAATCGCCCTTTTCAATCTTATTGGTCTTCTTCATCTGCTGTGTCCCTTCAAGTCGTATCTCTCCAAAACTCTACACTGCAATCCATTTGATCGGGTCAATCAAATATGTATCGAGATATTTTCTCGTGTCTTTATTTCCCTCCAGGCTGTGAGTATGAGATTCTCTAAACACTCCTACCTCATTATGTATCCCCAAAACCTCACATGTCTCTTACTGTGGCTAAGTATATGTTTTCTTCTCGTTTACAACCACTCGAATATTTTGCTGTAGCACATGTTCTCGGTCCATAATATTCTCATCATCCTTCTGCAGAACCACATTTCCGCTGCTTTCAATGATGTCGACCTGTTTCTCAGAACTCTGGTTAACTTTTGGTATGCCTTTCTTGACATGCCAATACGTCTTCGAATCTCAATGCTGCACGTTCTATCCTCTGTCAGAACATTTCACAGTTATTTAAATTTATTTACCTGTTTTATTTTGTTATTGCCGATCTCTAGGTATAATTTTTGGGTCTTCTTTTTGCTGATGAAGATACCTTCAGTTCTCTTGAGGTTTATGCATAGTCATCTCTTTTCGATTTCGCTTGCAACATACTGTAGGAGGTAATGTATATATTTGGTAAGTGTCTGCGATCAGCACTGGGTCATCCTCGTGTCTTTATTGTTGACATTGTGGTCGCAAAATATCATTTCTTTAATTGATCTTTTTTATAAAAACAATTATATTCGTTTTCACTGTAATTCCTTGCGTACTAATGAAAATACTCCTTTTAACGCGGGGTATATATACGCACACACACACACACATATATATATATATATATATATTCCAAGTCTGTTACTCTGTATCAAATGCTAATTAGCGTGGATAGACTTTCACTTGATTCCACCGCGATCGAAACTCAACCTACTTATTGTGAGTCGGAGTCCCTACTCCTTAAGCCACAGGCGCATGGAGCAAGAGAACACATTTAGTGTGTTATATATTTATATGCTGTGTATGCCCACGCCAGTCAGCTGGAGAACAATTCATTACATTATATTATATATATATATATATATATATATATATATATATATATATTTGCTGTGTATGCCCACGCCAGTCAGCAGGAGAACTCAATTCATTACTCATATATATATATATATATATATATATATATATATATATATATATATATATATATATAGCTAATAATAATAACCACAGTGTGGACCGGCTGAAATATCCAAACAATTTCAAGAGACAAAAGTGTACATTGTAATCGAACATAAATTCAATTGCAGAGAAATATTGCATTTCTAAACTCTAAGAAAGATAATCCGATTTCGTCTACATCAGCTATTTTGTCATAGCCGATTTTTTTTTGTTCAGTTACAAATTTACATATTCATTACTGGTATTCTTGAATGTTTTCCTTCGGCTTTATTAGAAAATTAATTACTGGCTTATATATATATGTGTGTGTATGTGTGTGTGTGTGTGTTTGTATGTGTGTGTGTGTTTCAGAAATATATAGCCAGGCCGTCCATATACTTTTAAACAATTTTAATTAGAATGAACCAACAAGTCTGTCTCAGTCTGTTTATTTAATCCAACTTGCTTCTCTCTCCCCCACTCTTTATATATATATATATATATATATATGTGTGTGTGTGTGTGTGTGTGTGTGTGTGTGTGTGTGTGTGTGTGTATATATATATGGGGGAGAGAGAGAGAGATGGGAAGGAGAGAGCGAGCACAACTGATTCTTTAAATAAGAACGAAGTAGAAAAATTGATCAGCAACACACTGTACCTCAATATTGAAGGTGTTGACAATGTTGATGCTTAGATTATTTTTGGGGAAATTTTACAATGGGTCAACTGCTACTCCCGCGCCTGTATCATTAAAAATTATTTTGACAAAAGAGTAAATTCAAAAATTTTATATTTCCAGTGCCAACGTCGTAGAAATCATATTGCCTGATATTTTTCGCCCAATAAACAATTCCTTTCATATAAAATGAATTTCACACCCGTAGCTGGGCGAAATCTCATGGGGTCTTCTTAAAAGAGAATATTTAACACTAGTTTGATGTACCTCGGGAAACTCAACAGCAGCACAAAAGTTGCAAGCCACGGCACAGGAACGTCTAACAATCATATAACACATCACTCTATAAGTCCCGATCCTGACATATAAAGGGCGCCACTAAATAAAAAAAATCCATATAATTTCTATGAGAGCACTAACATTCAAATGGCAGTTGAAGTAGATCAACGAATGATTTTCAACATTCATATTTAAACGAAGGACGCCTCCCAGAGTAGAATGTCTTCTCACAACAACAGAGTTTGATCTTAATAAAATCTGTGAAGAGAGAATGGAGCAAAGTTAAATCATAGAAGATAACATTGCTCGATTTCTGGTCGAATATATTTCTGTTTCTCACCTGTCATGAAATCGAAAGAATATACTGAATCACTTGGTTAATTGTTTCACTGTTAGGCATTTTTCTCTCAGGAATCTATATTTTATATCTATAAATCTATCAATCATCAATTCTTTAAATATTGCGGCCACATAATGTCCAGTTCTAATATTTATCTAGTGATTCATGATAAAATACAAAGAAGTATGAAATCTTTGCTGAGTTACCTAGACTTTAAGAAGTTAAACACGCTACCAGACTGGCGTCAAGATCTCATCAATTCAAAATTGAATTATCTAGATGTAACTATAAAGTCTATTCTAAGAGTTTCTGGCGTCGCAATTTCTATTCTGGAAAACACTTCCGGCTCCATGTTTTCCAGCCAAATATAATATTTAAAATTCTAAATGCAATGTTAATTACTGTATTCTGTCCTCCAGAATAGTGTTGATTTTTATTATTTTATTTCTTTTGATTTCTGGTGTATACACATCTTTTTCCGGGTCCCAACTGCACATCTAAAATCACAAATAGAATCTTCACGTTTTCCAATGAGAAAAAAGGAAAGAAAAAGAATATCACTCTTATTTTAAATAGAAAAAGATGTGGGCAGTGCGTATGATTACATGTTTTTTTATTTCTTTGAGGCTTGTTTCTACCAATAATCTCTTCAGTTAGTTTCTCGGAAACTTTTTCAATTTATGCAAGGTATTTGTGGTGCAATAGATATCGACTCGGAACGACAAATCGGGGAGCCGAGTTTGAATTCCAGTTGAATTCGTTGCATTCACTTACGCACAAATAACATTTGGGAAAGATATTAATCCTTTTCTTCTCTCCAGTTAAGGGTTAATTAGTAGAACAGATTGGGTTCTATAGCCTTTGCTGGCAACCAGTCTACCGCAGAAAATAATGACAACCTAATGCGGGATAATCTTCTGCCCAGTCAGTCAAGTCTCATTCGAGATATGATCGCTCAAAGTGTGTATCACGTATGGCACTCAACCTACTGACTGATTCAACGACAATTAGAAATGTTGATATCCTCATGTACCACATTTTCGATGTTTAAATTTTAAGGTGATTTGATTTTAAAAGTTTTTGAAGATCTTCAAAGACACAATACAGTCTGCAGGTTCTGTCATATCATGAAGGTAATATTATTATTATTATTATTATTATTATTATTATTATTATTATTATATCATTTTTCATTATAATTTGATTTCTGCTATGGTTGCACTACCTACAAATCTGCAGGAAGTTTTAAATAGGTCGTGGTGCGTTGTTATGGCTCTATTTCATGTTTTTTTATCTCCTTAACATCCCTAGCGTTACATAGACAAAGTTTTCCTTAGTGTGTGAGCTGTACTTAACAAGACCATTTTTATATATCTCTTAAGCTGGGGTTTCCAGGAATTATTTTAGTGTAATGTTTTGCTCCTTTTTTTATAATTCTAAGTGCATCCTCTATCACTGGTATGATACTTGTTTTTAATTTAATTTACTTGTTTTTCTTGGTTGCTATGTTACAATAAACTGAACAAGCCTTTTTAATTAATAAGCAAGCCTTTTATTTTTGGTTTTTAACAATAATGTTCGGCCTATTTGCTTTAATTCTTCTGTCTGTGTAGATGATGTAATTCAATAGAATGTCGACATCTTCAATTGCTGTAACCGGTGCTGGGTGATGTTCATACCAGTGTTGGTTTACATATTTTCCATAGTGTCGATTAAAGTCTGAGACTGAAGGCTTTATTCTTGCAGAGCAAGACCAAAGACTTTTCACTAGAAACTTTCAGGCAAAGATTGTACATGATAATGTGTATCCAAGGTGCGGGTTTGGTGATAAACACCAAGAAACAACAGTAGACCATCTAATCTCAGGATGCGCTGTACTTCCTCCAAATGGGTGTAAATATCGTCACGACAGAGTGGGGCATGTTTCAGTTGAACAGTGTGCAAACACTGTGGGAGGTCTGTAAACAGGCACTGGTGTGGGCGTCGCCCAGCTTCGGTTGCTGAAATACAAGGTGTCACCATTCAGTGGGATTGTACCTTTAAATTGAAATAGAAAAAATGTGGAAATTGAAAACAATAATGGTGCCAGTGATAGTAGGTGCACATGGAATGATAACAATGGAACAAAACAACACATTGAAAGAATCCCTGGAAACCCCAGCTTACAAGATATACAAAAATTGTCTTGTTAAACATAGCTCCCACACTAAGAAGATCCATGCCTATGTAACGCTAGGGATGATAGGGGAGATATAAAAAAAAACATTAAATTGAACCGTAATGACAAACTACGACCTGTTTTAGGTCTTCCCGCAGACTTGGTTGGTAGGGCGACATATAGCAGAAATCGAAAGATGATGAAAAATAACAACATAAAAATAATAATAATAATAATAATAATAATAATAATAATAATAATTATTATTATTATTATTATTATTATTATTATGTCATTTTTCATCATATTTCGATTTCTGCTTTGGTCTCACTACCAACCAAGTCTGCGGGGAGACCTAAGGCAGGTAGTGGCGTGTTGTTATGACTCCATTTCATGTTTTTCTATCTTCCCTATCATCCCCAGCATTACATAGATAAAGTTTTCCTTAGTGTGTGGGCTGTACTTAATAAGACAATTTTTTGTATATCTCTTAAGCTGGGGTTTCCAGGGATTCTTTCAATGTGTTGTTTTGTTCCATTTTTTATCATTCCAAGTGCACCTACTATCACTGGTACAACTCTTGTTTTCAATTTCCACATTTTTTCTATTTCAATTTCCAGGTCTTTATATTTTGACAGTTTTTCAAATTCCTTGGTTGCTATGTTACAATCCGCTGGACAAGCCATATCAATTAATAGACAAGTTTTCTCCTTCTGGTTTTTAACAATAATGTCTGGCCTGTTTGCTTCAATTTTTCTGTCTGTGTAGATGGTGTAATCCCATAGAATGGTTACATCTTCTATTTCTGTAACCGGTGCTGGATGATGTTTATACCAGTGTTTGTTTACAGCTTTTCCATAATGTTTGCACATTGTCCAATGTAAATATTGCCCAACTCTATCGTGGCGATTTTTATATTCATTTGGGGCAATCACAGAACAGCCTGAGATTAGGTGGTCTAATGTTTCTTGGTGTTTATCACAAAACCTGCATTTTGGATCCATATTTTTATGCATAATATTTGCCTGAAAGTTTCTCGTGAAAAGACTTTGGTCTTGTGCTGCAAGTATAAATCCTTCAGTTTCAGACTTTAATCTAGATGCACGTAACCATCGATGAGTATTAACTTTGTCAACATTGGATTTATTGGCACGTACTGGATATTGGCCATGCAGAAGTTTGTCTTGCCAGCGCTGTTTCATCTGTTCAAGAGCTTTATCTTTGGCTTTCATTTTCATATTTTTTGCCGCAATAGTTGGTTCTTGGCTTCTGTTTTGCTTTTCTACAGAATCTACTAACTGTAAATCTTGTTTGTATCTACTGCCTTCTTTTATTATTGAATATTTTTTCTTTCTTTCTTCATGTTGCCTTACTAATTGTATCATCCAATCCTTTGTTGTTTCTATGTATGATTATTATTATTGTTGTTTCTATGTATGATTATTATTATTATTATGTCATTTTTCATCATATTTCGATTTCTGCTTTGGTCTCACTACCAACCAAGTCTGCGGGGAGACCTAAGGCAGTTAGTGGCGTGTTGTTATGACTCCATTTCATGTTTTTCTATCTTCCCTATCATCCCCAGCATTACATAGATAACGTTTTCCTTAGTGTGTGGGCTGTACTTAATAAGACAATTTTTTGTATATCTCTTAAGCTGGGGTTTCCAGGGATTCTTTCAATGTGTTGTTTTGTTCCATTTTTTATCATTCCAAGTGCGCCTACTATCAATGGCACAACTTTTGTTTTCAATTTCCACATTTTTTCTATTTCAATTTCCAGGTCTTTATATTTTGACAGTTTTTCAAATTCCTTGATTGCTATGTTACAATCCGCTGGACAAGCCATATCAATTAATAGACAAGTTTTCTCCTTCTGGTTTTTAACAATAATGTCTGGCCTGTTTGCTTCAATTTTTCTGTCTGTGTAGATGGTGTAATCCCATAGAATGGTTACATCTTCTATTTCTGTAACCGGTGCTGGATGATGTTCATACCAGTGTTTGTTTACAGCTTTTCCATAATGTTTGCACATTGCCCAATGTAAATATTGCCCAACTCTATCGTGGCGATTTTTATATTCGTTTGGGGCAAGCACAGAACAGCCTGAGATTAGGTGGTCTATTGTTTCTTGGTGTTTATCACAAAACCTGCATTTTGGATCCATATTATTATGCATAATATTTGCCTGAAAGTTTCTCGTGAAAAGACTTTGGTCTTGTGCTGCAAGTATAAATCCTTCAGTTTCAGACTTTAATCCAGATGCACGTAACCATCGATGAGTATTAACTTTGTCAACATTGGATTTATTGGCACGTACTGGATATTGGCCATGCAGAAGTTTGTCTTGCCAGCGCTGTTTCATCTTTTCAAGAGCTTTATCTTTGGCTTTCATTTTCATATTTTTTGCCGCAATAGTTGGTTCTTGGCTACTGTTTTGCTTTTCTACAGAATCTACTAACTGTAATTCTTGTTTGTATTTACTGCCTTCTTTTATTATTGAATATTTTTTCTTTCTTTCTTCATGTTGCCTTACTAATTGTATCATCCAATCCTTTGTTGTTTCTATGTATGTTAGTAAGCCAATAGTTGTTGTCTTGTATGACAATTCCAGCTGAATAAGACCCCTTCCACCTTCTTTACGGGGTATGTATAGACGGTCTACATCAGCCTTTGGGTGATGCATCCTATGCTTAGAAAGAAGCTTTCTTGTTTTAGCATCCATTCGCCTGATGTCGTTTAGAGTCCAGTTTAAGATGTTGAAGCTATATTGGACAACTGGGATTGCAAGGCTATTAATGGCCATAACTCTATTCTGTGAATTTAATTCAGTTTTTAATATCATTCGTAGCCTTCTATAGTACTCTTTACGCACTCTTTCTTTCATTTTTTTATGGTGAATGTTTTCGCTCTCATTTACACCTAGGTATTTATAAGCTACTTCTGGTTTCAATTCTTTTATAGTTACAGCAGGGTCTAGGCTAATTGAGGATGTTTCTTGTATTGATCCACGTAAAACTGTAGCTTTAGCACATTTATTCAAATTAAATTTCATTCCAATGTCTTCGCTGAAGCATTTTACAGTTTGCAGAAGACCTTCCAGCTCATTATCATTCTTAGCATATAACTTTAAGTCATCCATGTAAAATAGATGGCTTATTTCCTTTTGGACTATTTTATAACCACATTCTGTCTTATTAAGTTGACTGGTTAGTGCTATTAATGATATGCAGAATAGTAAGTGAGATAAAGAATCACCTTGAAATATACCTCTTTTGATGTTTATTTCATCAGACTTATAGGTTCCATTTATATGATTGAGGTAAAGGGTTGTTTTCCATATAGACATGCACTGTTTGATGAAATTGATGATGACGGGCGATATCTTGTATATATGTAAAGTCTTTAAAATCCAGTCATGTGGCACACTATCGAATGCCTTTCGATAGTCTATCCAGACAGTACTAAGATTTTTCTTTGTCTTGTAGCAGTTTTCCAGGATCATTTTGTTAATTAGCAATTGGTCTTTACAGCCATAACAGCCACGTTTGCACCCTTTTTGTTCAAGCGGTATCATGTCATTTCTTTCTAAGAATAAATATGTTTGTTTTGTTAAAATAGATGTTAGTAGTTTATATGTTGTCGGAAGACTTGTAATTGGTCTGTAGTTTTTCGGGTTGTTTGTGTCACCATTCTTGGGTAGAAGAAATGTAATTCCTTTTGTCATCCATGCAGGAATTTTAGTGGGATCGTCAACCATTTCTTGGAGTTCTTTGGCTATTTTTTCATGTGCTGCATTTAAATAATATAGCCAAAAGTTAGGAATTTTATCTATACCTGGAGTTTTCCAATTGTGTGCTTTTTTTAGTGCAAATTTAACATCATCTTCTGTAATTCCAGACCATGTCTGTTCGGGTTTATTCTTCATTCGTTCTATCTCCTGCGTAATCCAATGTACTTCCTTGCTAGGTTCTTTAGGGCAAGCCCATATCTTTTCCCAGAACTGTGTGACTTCTTCTATTCTGGGGGGTACTGTCACTTCAATTCTTTTTTTACCTATTTCCCTGTAAAATCTCTTTGTATCAGTCTGAAAGATCTTGTTTTGTCTGTAACATTTTGCTCTTTTTTCATAGCGTCTTATTCTTTGAGCCTTCAGTTGGATTTTTTGCTTTATTTTTTCTTTATTTGATAAGACGTCATTTTCATTCCTGATGTTATATTTTTTTTTCGGCTCTTCTTCTTTTCCTAGTTCTTACATTTATTCCTCTACTCACTTCATCCAGTACTGACAGTTCACTTCTTAGTTGTTCGATTTCTTTTTCGATTTTTCTTTTCCAAGGTGGATCTTCACGTCTGCGTGACTGCCTTGTTTTTATTTTGATGTTTAATTTTTTTGTTGCTGCTGTTGCTGATGCATATATTACTTCGTTAAGATTTGTGTTCGGGTCTTCATCCAGTATTGATTTCAGTGCTGCATTGTACAATTTAATAGTTCGGAGGTTTTGTTTTGTTGGTTGGAATTTTGGGAGCTGTTCACGTTCCTCCATTGTAATACTTTGTATTTGACTTAGATGGTTTTTTATTTCTATCTTGGCTTCCTGTATATTGTTCTTATTTTCCGTCAAATAATTATCTTCGATGTGTTCTGAACTAATTTTATTTTTGTCTTCTAACTGACTCAGACTCAGATCGCACCTTTCCAGCACTTTTGGACTTACATCATTATCTTCGCAGTGATTTGCGTGTTTCACGGTTTCTACATTATGACCTGTGATTTGTTTGATGTTATTACTTTTTATTTCTGGTTCCGGTTCCTTTTCATATTTTGTTGATTCGACTCTTCTTGTTACAATTCTTTTAATTTCGTGAATCTCAGCCTCTGACAGTCGGTTATTACGAATAATGTACCTACGTACATTGGCCAATTTATTTTCGTCAATATACTTTCTATTTGTTTGACCAACTTTTTCACGCCAAATGTCATATGTTTGGCGAGTCATGTTTTTTTGAGGTTTGAGTAACGCTTCATGAAATGCAGTCATAACGACTTTGTACTCCTCACGAGACCATTTTATTTTTTCTTTCTTTAAATATACGGTTATTATTATTATTATTATTATTATTATTATTATTATTATTATTGTTATTATTATTATTATGTCCTTTGATTTACATTACGAGTCACAACCTGCGACCTAAGGTTTAAAATATCATCATGACATTTTCACTAATTATTATCTAATCATAAATAAAATAAAAATAAAAATATAATACACATTTTACGTAGATAAACTCCCTATTATGCCTTGAGCTGTACTTAGAAAAACTATTTTCCAGATTTTTTTAAGGAATGAGTTATCAAGTCCTCTCTAATGAGTCGTTCAAAACAAACACTGGACTCCTAATCACAAATAGAAATACAGATGTTCATGTATCATATATCTAAGATTGTAACTTCACATTTTGAATTCAATGGTATATTAAATCTGCAGAAATGGGCACGTCAATAAAAAAGAGCATTTTGTTTTTGTGTTCTTTCAGCACAATGTTTGTGGGGTAATTTTTGATTGTTTTAACTGTGTGCATTTTAAAACAACATAAAAGTTTTACAGATCATATGACTAACGGTGTCTAGGAGCTGTTTACAATACTCGTTGCAGCTTTCTTCCTAGGAAAAATAAAATTTTCAGTGCAGATATTGACCCACTTCTTTATTTATATTCGATTACCGTTAATGCCGCCCAACTTAATACAACATGCTCAGTTTGGTTATTTGGATATTCATCATATAATTTGCATTTTCAGTCAAAGATTTTTTTTAATTATTTTGGCTTTATTATTTCTAGTTAACAAGCATTGATCTTATGCAGCCAGAATAGAATCTTCATTTCCGCTTTTAAACCGGCAGTACGTATCTACAACTGGAGATTGGGGTTTTTTACATCATTTTTTTCTTCTTTTTTTTTGCCACGGGCCAAAAATCAACTATGAAGAGGCTTATCGTGCCATCTTCCATGCAGTTGCTACACGGCATTTATTTTATTTACATCCACAGTAGGTCGATTATAGCTTACTTGCACATCTTCATCCACATAATTTTCTCTTTTGAATTTGTTGGCTTCCTATATTACTAAATAAATATTCTTATTACTTTCATGTTCTTTGAGATATATTATTACGATTATTATTATTAGACAAATCCTAAAAGAATACAAGTATCAGCGAGTGGATGAGGAATGCAAAGGAAAATTTAATCCAAAAAAGACTCCCAAACGTAATACACTCAAGAAATTACAGTATAATGTGTCTGGAAAATCCTCAGGGGACAATTAACCGAAAAAAGCTCTAAGAGGAAAAGTTGGAAAAAATAATGAGATTTGGGATCATAAATCGTGTACTTAGTCATGTATTTCAAGCCAATATTTTACTATATTTTAAAGCATAAGTAGTGACAACGTTGAACAATCAAACAATTCTAGCATATAAACAAAACTATAAAACAAATGAACATTGAATGACATGGGAGAATTTAAGTAAATATTCTATCTTAAGTTATTATACAAGATGTATGGATCAGACACCAACAAATAAATTATTCTTTATGGGTTTTTTTTACACATTTCAACTGAAGGAGGCCAACAAAGTCACTAAGACGCAAGGGTTACTGAGTGTTAGAGATATGATAAAAAACTACAATTTATTTTTATAATCTTGTCGTCCCAAGCAAGGCTTTTTACTACCACTGTTGAGCATGGGTTTACATAGGAAGTAAGTTATGACAAAGACTGACAGGTTACAGAGGTGTCAGTTATATTTTGTCAAGGGCACCTAGGTGTATAGCAGGAGCACCCGAACAGATATTGCAGCAATATTCAATGCACGGTCGAATGGTAGCTTTATATATATGCAGGATTGTTTCCTATGGTTAGATCGAGCCGTTTCAACAGTAACATTATGAAATCTTCCAGGCAATCTAATACTCTGCTTAAATTCATCACATCTACGTACCGTATAGAAGTTTATCCGAACAATTACCATGAAAATTTTTATAGAAAACAGAAAATAGAACGATTCGTGATGGCATTTTAATGTGATTGAAACAAAAATGACATTCCAGTACTAATAATTTTGAGTATTATTTTTTGGGATTTCATGAATCTTTAAATACATAATATGATCACAAAACCAGATGTATCAGCAAAATATTCAAAGTTAGACTGAAAGGTAAACTTACAGTCATGTCAGATATATTTTGACGAAACAAATTGTTTATCTTGTCATAATTAAATTAGTTTTCTAGCTTCAGATTTAGGAATTAATTCAATATACGCTCTCAACATTGTATCAGTGGAAGCCGTCATCTCTAGAAGGTACAATTAAGTATTGTTCGGAATGTCAGAATCAGCTATGATTGTGAGAGTTATAATAGATGCTCTCAAAAAAATTAAAAGAGCAATTTTGCTTTGGAGGAGACATTTCTTGCCCCTTTTGAAAACATGTCGCCGGTATTTCTTGAGATCAACTAGCAATATGACATTTATGATTACTCATATTTACTATTAAGACAGGATTAAATAGTTGTGTTATCAATATATAATTTGTTGAATTATTCTGCTTGCAGGACAAGATATTCTCCTGATTTTTTCACTGTACTGCATAGGGCACGGAACAGACACCACTAGCATGAATTCGAATCTATTTTTAACATGTAGAGACTTGTCCTGTGCGAGAATTAAAACAGAAATTGGCCTTTCTTCGGAGTAGCTAGTATTTAACGAAGAAAATTTTTTCAACGCTCCTAATCTTTTAATCAGATATAATTTTTCATCTTGTTTTCTTAATAAAATATGCTACTTCTCTTTTTAAATAAAATAAAATTCAATATATATATATATATATATATATATATATATATATATATATATATATATATATATACAAATAAATAAAAACGATTACATGTCAACAATGATGGAAACATTAATTTAAAAGAGTGATCAATATAGAAATAGGTCAAAGAATAATTATTAATACATAGACACACACACATATATATCTATATGCATAGGTATATATCTTTAATTTATAACAGAGTTATTTTGCTACCTTGGTTTCCACTACGAGTGGTTTCTTCAGGCGATTTTTAATAACTTATTTTACCTTTTAGCGTTTTTCTTTTCAAGACCGTTCTTGTAACGGTGTGTTATTTGAACGTCTATATATATTATATATATATATATATATATATATATATATATATATATATATAAGTTATCTTCTTAAAATATTTGCTCTAGATAATATCTAGTGAGCTCATCGTGTCAATATAATTGATGATTTATATTAATTAGATAAAATTTTTTGGATTAAACATTTCATCTTCACAGGTTGCGATTCACCCCTATATATATAATACAACAATATTGGATATTGGAGTTTTCTTGAATATGTTTTTTTCCTCAGTATATTTTTTCTTTGGATAAGTATTGAAACAGAATTTTAGAATTCGATCTTGTTGTAGTGGTCGGAGCAGAAATTGATAACATCTTTATTGTTGTTAGCTGTTCTTTTATCTTCACACTGGAATTCGTTATTATTTCTATGCAGTATGATATCCAGGAAGAGTAAAATGTTTTTAAGCTCAGTTAAAGAGGTACAACATAGTGTGAGTTCGACGTTATCTATTATGTTAACTATCACGGGTGAAAAAAATTCAAAAATTTTCTTACTCATTTTCATGTATTGATATTGAATTGTGTCTCTTCGCATATCCCGTAGATTGCTTGGTGGTTTTATATAAATTGATAAGAATTCCACAGGTCGGAAGTGCGTGAAAAGAAGCTATTAGAGTAGAAATTGCGGTTACATTTTATCGGTTTCAATATAAAAGGGTGGGACCTAGTTGCTAATCTAGTAGCTCGTGTAAATCCATACCTAGAGGACACCAGTGATTTAAGTTCATTGGAACAGAATCCGTGAAATTATTTATAGAAGAGGAGCAGGGAAGCCACGTCACATCGGTGAGACAACGGCTGCAGCCGAGCTGCCAAGTCGGTATCGATCACATTACAAATTCTCCGTCGGATTTTGTTAAAAACCCCGAGGTGTATAGCAGGGGCACCCGACCAGATGTGGCAGCAGTATTAATATACGAATGGATGGTAGATTTATATATGTGCAGTATGAACTTAGACGGGAAAAAACTTCCTGTCCCTGCACAGTGAACCGACCTTATTAGTAGCTGATTAAACAATGAATTTTATATAGTCTTTCCACTTGACGCAGCTGAGAGTGTGAGGCCAAGGAGGCACAATGTTTTACTCTCTGGGTGTCTAGTCTGTTTCATGCTAATGGTGAGTAGGTGCGATTGTCTATGATGGTTAATAGATAGCAGCTTCGTTTTATGGGAAAATAGTGAAACTCCTAAGATTATGAAAGTATAAAATCTATTTTTCTAGTGAGAGTAACAGCAAATATGTTCAGAATAAAAATATACCAGCAATGAATTAATAAAAAAAGGAAGAGAAGAAACAACCTGTACTACCAAGAAAATGCATTTTTCGCATTAAATGTCATTTGACGAGTTCATATGATGCTAACATTTTAGCGTAACTGACAGCTTGTTAATCAGTCAGTCAGTTAAATGCCATACGTGATACATGCTTGGGTCATCAGATCTCGAAACAGACATGACTGACTTGGCAGAGGATTATCCAGCTGTAGGCTGCCATTGATTTTGCGGTGGACTGGTTGCCGATCTGTTCTGTTATTTAACCCATAACTGGATGGAATATACAGATTAATTTCCTTTCCCAATGTTATTTGCTCGCAAGTGAATGCAACAAATTCTACTGGAATTCGAAATCGGATCCCCGATTTCTCTTTCCGAGCTGATATCTACTGCACCGTAAAGCACATCCGGTTAATACCTATCCATTTTGCGTCTACTTGTGATATGTTTTTTCATTCACTTTCCAGTGTTGTCCCTCGATTGGATTGTTTCCCCCTAGCCGATATAATCAAGAAGTTTCCTCCTTGGTAAATCAACCAATATGAGATTTAAATCCGGTCTTCTGGTCCTCGCTAACGTTCTAATCTCCTGGACATGTGTCCATAGAGATGAAACGAAACGCGTAGTCTGGTCGATAAAAGAATCTATAAATTATAAAGCTTACCTAAAATTGGCTCTATAATTAAAGGAATCGTAATTTCACAATCCATCACTTCAGAACCAGAAAAGATGCACATGGCTATTAGATATTATCCCTAAAGTAAAACTTGGCATATGTGAAGTGGATATGTTGCCATGAACTCCTCAACACATGTTCACTACCAATAATCAGAAAATAAGTTGTATAAACTTAGTTTTGTGGTCAAAATGATATTTATCAGCACCGCTAAAGCAAGCACTAAATATGGTTCTTTGAATATGGAAAAAAATGACGAGGATATAGAATATATTTCAGCAATTCCCGATTATGGTTATAATATTACTAATGAATGAAAAAATGAAAGATGTTGGTGTGCTACGCGTTCCGGTAAAATAGAGTTGAAAATTCAATGAGAGGTTTGAATTTCTTTCTTTTTGCGTTATTCGTTATTCACGTATCGAGTCCCTTAATTTCCAATTACAAGTCGGAGAAACTGAAATAAAATAATTAAAAATATTATGACTTTGTTTATTCTTTTGTTCTTGGGTTACTTAATAAGTTAACATCTACGTTACATCGTATATTCGCTTGCCTTTCTCTTACTTTTAAAAGTCTTGGTAGACAAACAGATGGGAAACTAAATGTTTAAACGTTTATTCAAATTTCTAGCAATACTCATGCTGAGTGCGTAGATGTTGTATATTTGCATTTCTAGAAATAAAGACAGAAAGCTCAACTTTGTTGATGGATAGTGAGATAACGAGTAATGTTTTCGACGTTTGCCTGAAGGAAATGGTATCGTAATATTAAATATAGCTGCCCGAGTTTATTAGTTTCAGTAATTAAATTTGGCAGAACTACGAAATTTCCTCAATTCAGGCTCTGCAATATTAAATCTAATTGATGGCATAATGACATATTTTAAATAATTTCAATGCTATTTTTGCATTTCTACTGTAGATTTTATTAGATTCTTCAGAAAATAATTTCCCACTAAATTAGTATAAATAAAGAATGATTAAATCAGTCACAAAAATAACTTTATCCATTTTTGTCATCGACTTAAAGTTATTTATGCCTTTATAATTCTGTAAACCTTCGGACGCCAATAAATCTTTGAGAAAATTTTCTGCATTTTATAGTCAAACGAAATATCCTCTGTTTTACGTACAATTTCAGAATTGTTTGAAAAGTTATAAAGAGTGTGTGAGTGATTAATAAACTATGATGGCTAAAATAAGATCTCGAACCCTAAATTTGTGAGCACCTGCAGAATCCTGGCAACATGTGTTTTCTTGTCAACATTTTTTCTCCTGGCAGGATGTGTCTTCTGGTCAACATGAGTCTTCGTGGAAAATGTGGACGAATATTTCTTTTGAGGCAGAATTGTTCATCGTCGTTTAGCCAGTGCTGTTCGCATTTTGATTAACTGAATGTGCATTTTATCCAGTTGCTCTCAATAAAGTTCGCTACTGGTGCTCATGTAAGATTTCAGGAACAATAATAGATAATACCACTGAAAGATCATTAGACCGTCAATATAATTTCCTGTTAATGCAAATTCTGGTTGTGAATTGTGCTTGGGTACTGTGGCATGATGAAGACATTGGGTCGATATTTTCCAGATTATATGCCATCAGAAGACATTATTCGCTTAACGAATGAACCAATCTAAGTTCGCAAATGAAGCTTGAAACAGACTTGAAAACGACGTTCGGTTTTCTCCTAATATTTATTGTTTTAATTTTTTTATTATTGTTGAACGCTCCAACTTTTTTCAGTCATTAAAATTTTGAACTGAACCCTTTTATTTCGATTAATGGTTTAGATTGTTCTTGTGCCATAAATCATAACACTTGTAAATGCTTCAGTTATATCAATTTAACTCACTAAGTTTTGTTTTTGTTTGTTTCTTGTTTGCCTGTTTTGTTTTGTTTTATTTTTTGGTTTTTGTTTTATGTTTTTTTTTTCGCTGACCACAGTTATCGCCATGTCTCGAAACCTGAATTCTCTTAGTAAGTAATTAGATCGAATCAACGGTTTTAATTACTGTGTCATTTAACGTTGAAGATAAGGACATAAATAGGTTGAAAACAGTCCGAAAAATGTAAATAATATAAATACCTCATCTAACAAATATAGACACATATCATTTACAACTGAGTAGTGAGTTCAAACCTCACTGGGGGTCCCACACTTTCGTCCTTGTGCCATATTTAAGCTGTGATGAGAAAATCATATAGAGCACCTCGATGTACTGTAATGTTAATGATGTAATGAATATGCATACACATTGTTTTCGCCTTAGAGTAATGTGATTGGTTGGTGTCAGTCATAAATACAGACGAAGGCAAGGGCGCATAGAGATCTACGTCTAGAGTTCTATTATTACTAGGGGTCTACATCCATAGGTCTACAGCTATTGATCTACGTCTATTGACTATGCCTACGTCTCAGGATACTGCATACGACGAATACCGTCCATTACGTCTGCATACTAGATTGGCCTACCCGGTTACGTTTGCCTAATACGCTTATCTACCTCGAATGTTATATATATATATATTCCTTTCCGGGACATATCATTTAGTACGTTTGTCTTGGTTGAACCAAACAACTGAATAGTGAGTATGATCCACACTGGATGTCCCATACTTTCGGTCTTGTGCCACATCTAATCAGCACTTAGAAAATCACCTATCCTCTTGCAATCTGTTCATGTTTTTAGATTCTCAATCATACGTATATTCATTCATTTATATCACTTGAACTGCCTTCAACCATCTACGCCTTGCTTGGCTTAAGATGATTAAAATAATAAGTCTCAATACAAGTGATTAGCACAAATGGATTTCGTATCTGAAATCAGCAAGCAAAAATAGGTCACATCATTTTTTTCTATACTTGACACAATTATTTGCAAACCGTTATAATCATAGACCTTTGACGATTTTGGTTCACTGGAGAGGGGGCCTCTTCATAAGCATTGATTGCAAACAAGACAGTAAACCAAACAGCGTAAAGGGAGTTGCTTCCTTTGGAAGCAACTGCTCACTCGGTAAGGATCGGCTTGAGCAACAGGTATCACCTGACCGTCATCTGGCGACTGTTATCAACAACGCCGTAAAGAGGACATTTTACTCCAATACTTTTCCCTCGGGGGAGCAACAGGTGTCTCTGAACTGTTACCCTGCCACTGTGAGCAACACAGAAAGAATTACTTTTGGTACATGGAATGTCAGGACGCTCAACAACTCTGAACAACTAGAGAATGTTACGCAGGAGATGGACAGATTGAAGATCAATATTCTGGGCATATGTGAAACCAGATGGCCTAACAATGGAGAACTTAGCAGTGACGCCCACAGGATAATTTAAGCAGGAATGAAATCAAATAAAAAATGGCTAGGCTTATTACTAGACAAAGAAATGAAAAAATGCGTTTTGGGATACTTTCACAGAGAGTCCTTCAACATAACTATCATAGTTCTTTATGCACTAACAACTCAAAACAATGGGGAAGAAATAAAACAATCTACTCCATACTGGACAATGACAAAGCTCAGTCCAAAAGCCAAGAATTTATGATCATAATGGGTGACTTGAATGCCAAGATAGTTAAAGGGAGGGAAGGAGACACGACGGCAACTTCGGATTAGGAGTCCGCAATGAACAAGAAGAAAATAAGTCCAATGTTGCACAGCAAATGACCAGGTAATAAGTAACAACTGGTTTGAAGAACACTCACAACGTCTATGAACATGGGGAAGCCCAGGAGACGACACGAAAAACCAAATATAACTGTAAACAATAGAGTCAGGAACGCAGTGGTTCAAAGCAAAACATATTCAGGTGCCGACAGCGAAAGCAACTATGTCCAAGTCATCTGCAAACTAAATATAGAACTCTGGAGAATGAAGAAGCCTAGCACAGCACCAAGACTGACATACAACACGCTTGTGAATGATCTCAACCTGCAGAAAATATACACCAACAGCGTGAGAAAGAAATACGAAGAACAAATTAGAAAAGACAATTCGAAATGGCACTCATTAAGGAAGCGATGGTAACATTAGCAAACAATATTGCCCCAAAGGAAATCAGACCCAAAAGAAAAAAACGAGTGGATGACTGAAGAGATTCTCGACATGATGCGAATTAGACAAAGAAATAACGCCAGGAACATGGAATACAGGAAACTATTCAGGGAGATAAGGAACAAATGCACACAGGCTAAAGAGGAATGGCGCAACAACAAATGCACAGATTTAGAGAGACTAAGCAGGCCCAATAAAGCAGAGATGCATAAAGAGATAAGAGAACGAAAGAACGAAAAACCTGCTCTTTATCAGGTTGCATAAAATCTAAGGATGGAACGATAGTATTGAAGAAAGAGGAAATACTCCAGCGATGAGGAGTGTATATAGAAGATCTTTTCCGCGACAGGAGAGAACAACCGGGAGTACACAATTATGAGGACGGACTGGAAATATTAAAGTGCGGAATGGAAGCTGCAATGACTAAACTGAACAAAAACAAAGCAGCTGGTCTAGACAGCATTGTAATAGATTGCTGATAGTCCAGAAGATTCGGCATAGAGAAAATTACCGAAATTATAAACGAGATTTATAAAAATGGAATAATACCAGACGACTTATGTGAGTTGATTTTATAGCTCTGCTGAAGAAGCCAGGTGCAAACGAGTGCGAACTACACAGAATTATCAGTTAAATGAGTCACATTACAAAACAGATTGTCAGAATTCTTATGATTAGATTAGAATCAGGCCAGTGATAGGACAGGAACAGTGCGGGTTCGTCAAAGACACTGGAACAAGGAACAGTATATTTATGATTAGGATGCTTTCCAAAAAGAGCAATGCAAATGAAGAAGGAATTATACCCGTGTTTTATTGATTATTCGAAGGCATTCGACAAAATACGACACAAGGAATTGATGGAGATTCTCAGCAGCCTCGATATTTTTGGTAAAGACATCAGAGAAATCAAGAATCTCTACCCGCAGCAAACTGCCTGCATACCGAGAGGTAACGTTTTCAGCAAATATAGAAAGAGGCGTAAGACAAGGATGTGTCTCTTCACCGGATCTGTTCAACGTTTACAGCTAGAATATGTTGAGGATCCTAGATGCTAAGACAGGATATGATATCGGAGGACACAATTTGAACAACGTAAGTTATACAGTTTATACAGTGCTGATTGCAGACACGGAAATAAAACTACAGGACCAGTACAGTAGGTATTTGAAGATATTGACAAAGGAGGCCTACAAATAAACGGCAAGAAAACTGAATGCATTGTTATCAACAAAAAGAGCAATCCAAAATGCAAAATACAGGTGATGAATACTAGAATCAAGCAAGTACAAAAATCAAAATACCGATGAAGTGTTCAAACAAAAGATGGAAAGTGTGACACAGATATCTAAAGGCGAATTGGCATGGCAAACGACGCGTTTCAGAAGCTGAGTAAAATCCTAAGACACAAGAAAGTTTCACTATAAACAAAGTAGAGAGTGCTAGATTGTTAGGGGATGTCAGTTTTTCAAGACGGCAGTGAATGCTGGACAATATCATTGAAGATAGGAAAAAAACTTGAAGCAGCGAAAATGTTTTTCTACAGAAGGATGCTGCAGATATCATGAATCGAGCATGTAAGCAATGATGAGGTTTTGGAAAGACTGTCAACGAAAAGAAAATTGATAGCGAGCATCAAGAAGAGACAACTTAAGTTACTGGGACGTGCAATGAGGAAGGAGGTCTTGGAGAACTTGATACTGACAGACCAGATAGAAAGAAAACGAGAGAGAGGAAGGCAGCGGATAACATATATGAGGGGCCTGATTACGTGGATGACGGAACGCGGGTTGCCTAGGGTAACAAGAGAACACATACTAAAAGCCACCAGGGATAGGGAGACGTGGAAAGTAATGATCGCCTACGTCCTGAAAAGACAGGAGACATAGAATAAGTAAATCTGCAAAAATTTATGTTGCAGGAATTAATATGATGCTTTTATGATATTGGTAGATGTTTCTTTATTTTTTGAACGCCGGTGTATTCCTTACGTCAGCGTGAATGCTGAGAAGAATTCCAGAATTCTCTATAGTAGTCCACTAACATTATATGAAAAAGGCAATCAATTCTTGTTAAATTAATTTTTTCATAAAAACTGCATACAGGAAAAGTCAAAGAACATCTTTATGTATGATGTTTTTCTTCATTTTATTGATTATTGTTTATTATTGCATCATATTGGAAATAGGCAGACATTTTATTCAAATATCGGTTTATGCGCTGAGGTAAATGACCCTTTTATTGAAGTTTTGTACCGTATATGTCGTAATTTCATCATTTTCTTTTTCATTCTTATCTCTCACGGATTCTTTGATCGTTTGCCGTTCTAAAAAGACTGATATTATAAGAGAATCTGCCTTGCTTTTGTCTGTTTAATCTCTGGCGAAGCATAGAAATAGTAGCAAAATACACACACATACACATACACTGACACGCATAAGTATTGGATACATGTCTTTCTGTTATAACTCTAGTTTATGTTCGCCATTTTGCCTGATATTTGGTAGTTATTTGCCTGATATATCTCGTAATTTTCTTTTAGTTACATGTTTTTCTCGGTCTTCCATTTCTTGGAAGGTTTGCTGTACTATCGCCATACTTCTTATATTTTTGATGATATTTCCTTCTGTACATTGTGCTAGATTCATTTCTTTCCTAATTTTTCGATAGCCTTGTCCTCCTTTGTGAGGTTCAATGATTCTATCTTGCATATCTATGGATACTTCATTAGTTTTTGTCATTGTTTATCCTTGAATTGCAGAATGCACATCAAAAAATCAGATGATTAGTAGAACAAGTGTGTGTTTCTCTGATTTGTCAGCAATAACATTCCAATAATATCGAAAATTTCAATATTTAAATTCTTTAAAATGCAAAGTGTCGATTAAAAATTTTAAAAAAATGTTATGAATCCAATACTTTTGCATAGGGTAATTTTGAACTTTGATAAAGAAATGGATTCAACTATGAGTTTTTAATTTTCCTGCCACATACAACTAAAACAACTTTACGAGATATTACTTACAAAATATCAGGCAAAATGGCGAACATAAACTAGAGTTATGACAAAAAATAACATGTATCCAATACTTATACGTGTCAGTGTATGTATTTATATTAATGAGAATCATTAACGTTAAGTTTTGAAAAACATCTTCATTTTATGTCACAACAAATGTCAATAATGAATGAAAATCTCCACCTCCGACTTTCGTTGTGGATAGTAAAATATGCATGTGTCAGTTTTACAATGTGTAATAGGAAGGCACATTTGATTAAGACAAGTTACTTTCGGAAAGTTAAAAAAATGTCTGGACAAAACTAGAACTTTTCATTAGAAAGTTTGCTTTGGTTTATTTTGTTTTACGGCATATAAGACTTTTTTTTAATCATATCACCCCAAGCAAGGCGGTAACGCCATTGATGTGCAGGGGGCTACGTGAAAGTGAAAAGATTGGAAAAGAGAAAGCCGGAAACCACGTCCTAAACAGGGAACAAAAGATGAGCCTCTACACCTGTTCAATAGATGTGGGTGGAGTGTGAGCCGGGCGATAGTTTCGTCTGTCTACTCCAATTGAAAGAAAATAAGACAAAAGAGAAAAGTGAAAAGATTGGAAAAGAGAAAGCCGGAAACCACAGACTAATCAGGGAACAAGGGATGAGCCCCTACACCTGTTTAATAGACGTGGTTGGAGTGTGAACCGGGCGACTTCATAGGTTATTAAAGGCCGACATTTTTATGTTTTAATTGTAAAAAAATCAATTTGTTGATCATGTTTCATTGATGTATGTTTGTAAAAACTGTTTATTTCGAGAGTCAAATGTATCGCTAATATTTTTTTAATGTATTACTGATTATAATCTGACAAATATATTTCTTGAATATTAACTATAAAAATATATATTTTTATACTTTCATGGAACATCTTTGGCGAGCAATAATTGCATACGTACTAGACATCGTGTTTAGCACTAGTTAAGAGTTTAACTAAATGTCCATTACTGGGATCCTAACATGTATTACCAACAAAGTTCCGGGTGGACTAAGGAACAACAAAAATTAAATTTCACACTCCTTAAAATCTCTCGATCCGATGTCTTGCTGCCGGATGCAGTTTATCGTCATTTAGAAACAAAGACATTTGTTCTGAAAATACTATAAAATATCAATCTTACTCCATGGTATTGAAGTCTGTCAATGATATTGCACTCTTCAGAAATGAAGTGGAAATTTAGGCATCAGAGATGTTGGTCTACTGAAGGATTCTATGAATATCATAGAGGGACCTGTGACTAAATTAAAATCTTAAAGAAATTAAAAATTAACATTACAATTATTCTTGTATTCAGCATGAGATAGTTAAACTTTCTAAGAGATAGAGAGTTAAAAGGAAAACATAATAACATAATGACGGACTCCAGTAAATTGTTAACAGAAAGTAGAAGGTGGGTGGATGCTAATGAAACAAACCTTTTTTTTCTTAGATTTTGCAAGGACAGGAATTAAATATAACTGCAGGAATACGAACTGGGCATGAAACTGACAAAACATTGAACAATATAAACTGAGAAATGAAGTAATATATATGTTTTAAATTGTGTTTTTGTTACTATTTGCCAAAGTGTCTGTATCGCATTGTAAATATTGAATAAGAGGTAATATTTTCAATATTAATATCTGAGAATGTTATAACGAATTCTGTGAATACAAAATTGGCTTTGTAACAAATAGCAAGTATATTAAACGCGTTAATTTGCTTCATTGTCTACTAATTTTGTTTGGAAAAACAAATTAATTCAAAAGTCCTTTCATAGTTTTATAATTTAATTCGATTATGACAAAAGCAGAAATTAAACACTCGTTAGATTAGCTTCATGAGCTATGATGACATAAACATTTTTAGCATTTCTCTGGTACGATTGATTTCATAAGCTTATGAAATCAATAGCAGAATATAAGTCTAGAGAAAAGTTTTTAAACACCGGAAATTAATTTATCAATGATATTGAATAGAAAAAAAATGAAATAATGCAACGTTGATATAGAGTGTAATTCTCTAAATAATTTAAAACAGAGAAGGATATTGATATTCGAAACAACTTATTCGATTTAACCGATACATTTTAATACATATTCAAGATCTAAGGACGCTTTGACGTGTTATAATTGTTATCATTCTTATCTCAGGAATACTGAAGTTTTTGATTCAAACAGCGGGCCTCGTAAGTTAGGCTTTGTGAGTTTTGCTGAGTAAATTACTAAGCACAGAATAATACTGATAATTACTTACTGGTATCAAGAGTCATTGTCGATTTCATGAAGGATACTTCGTTGAAGTGTCATGGTATGGAAGCTTGTCTCACCATATCAACTGCGAATGAATAGTTTGTTCCGCCTTCTGCTCTATCTTAGCTACGCTAAGCTTGAGCATCTCAATGTAGCGCAATGATTAGTAAGCTTGTCTTCCTAGATCAGTTACAACTGAATAGTGATTTCGATTCTTACTGGATGCTCTATACTTTCAGCTTTGTGCCAGATCTAAACTGCGTTTACAAAGAATGTGAGTACATCTACGTGGTTTAATGGCGATCAAGCCTTCCTGGGTAGATCAATTACCATTTATTAGCAGGGAGTGAACCTCTTTGGGTGTTACATAATTTCGGCCTTATGCCAAATCTAAGCTATGTGTAAAAATCACCATTAACAAGACATAAGAATATTATTTCAGAAACTAAAAATGCTTTCTAAATTCATCTTAAAGATGAGTAAACTAGCTCCACTCATAAGACTGGTCAGTACTTTGTAATCCCAACTGGGTGATAGTGGTTTGAAAACGGCCGCCATGGATCCTGCCAGTAAATGATTTTCTTTTTGAGACATTCGTATGAAACCTGAAAACCTGTGAATTCAGTAAGTGCTGTGGCAATAGGAATATCAAGACGCTTTATTTTTTCTTTATCCTTTGGTGAGGTGTATCTTCGGCAGACAAAAGTCACCAAGTGACCATGGTAAGTCCCGGTAGGCCTGTTGAAGACTGTTACCTTTATATCATCCTTCTACTGGCTAGCCTCTAATCGATGACTACTGGGATCATGTGTCCACATTATACAAAGCAAGAAAAAAAATGCCTAAAGATAAGTGCCCGTTGTTCATTCCAAATTTGTTGTATTGTTTGGGCCTGAGGAATTGTCAGTAGCTTAAAGGCAGCAAGAGTCAACATGCATTTGAAAATTTCATGTAATATCTAATCGCCTATACTGCCGGGCTGCATTTTCATAAAGCAATAACACTCTTGTGTTTCTAAATAAAATTTATAAGAATAACATTTACGCATTATTTAAGTAGAATGCTACGATCGCCAAATTTCTAGAAGAACACGGCACATAGAAGAAGGTGATATTTCTGCAATACATAATGAGGAAAGAAGGGTTGGAGAATATATTACGTGCATGTAGATAAAGAAGCAGTTTCAACACTTGACGAGGTTTTGTCAATCAAGGTTAGAACATGGACAAAGACTGGCAACAGCAAAACATATATGGAACAAGAAAAACTGAAAAATGGATAAATATGATCGCCCCTGTTGTGAAAAGTCAGTCAGTTAAGTGCAATATATGATGCACGCTTGGGTAATCATGTCTCAAAAGAGACATGACTAACTGTGCAAAAGATTATCCCGCAGTAGGTTGCCATTGCTTTCTGCGGTAGACTGGTTGCCAGCCAAGGCTATAGAACCCAATCTTTCCTGTTATTTAACCAATAACTGGAAGGAAGAGATGGATTAATACCTTTCCCAAGGTCATTTGCGCGTAAGTGACTGCAACGAATTCAAATGGAATTCGACCTCTGCTACCCGATTTCTCTTTCTGAGCCGACATCAATTGCACCACAGCGCACATAAATGGAAATAGGCATTATCTGTAGCATTAATATTAATAAATAAATGTGTTATCACCTTCTGTAACATTGTTTCTTTCTTATTAATGTTTTGGGATATGCGTATATAATGAGAAGAGAGAGGTGATAATTGATTCGGTTGTAATGAGATAATTTTTAGACGAGAAGCTAAATACAAGATCGGATTTAATCTCAGCGATTCAGTTAAAATAGCTGGTTACTTTTAGTTAAACATATGGTAAATTAGTTAATAGTCTACTTATGGAAAATATGTGGGAAATATCTAAGACTTAACAGAGCGCGACGTCCTGGAGTAATGTCTACCAGGCTAACTCTCAGGTTATCACGACTTGTTATTACACTGACGTGGCAACATGGCAAACAAGGCTTCCGGTACCTAAAGTTTAGAAAATGAAAACTCTTTCTTAAATTATATTTAATATTTTTAAAAGTACAATGTTATGCTGTATTTTAAAAGTAAATTTAATTTACTAGAATTAATTTATTTTTGAAATTGGTACAAAGCTCTAATTTTAGGGCCATTTTTAGCCATTCCTCCAGCACTATGTAATTCTTTTTATTAAAAAGAAAAACTTTCGAAAATACAATGCTTGATAGATTTTCTTTAATTAGATTCTCCTAAATTTACCCGAGACCTAAGACTTAATAAATGAAAAGCCTTTCCTGAAATATTTATCTCACTTTAATATCACGCTAATAGATTGCATTTATTATTTTCAATAAGTAGAATGATTTTGTCTATTTTAAAATTATTTTAAACTTTCTTAAATCGTTTTTCTTTAATCAGTTGCTAAAAATCGCAGATTTTATATCACTCTTAAGCTATCTGTTAGCACAATGGACTTTTGTATATAAAATAACTTTCAAAATGAATTTATACTTTAGTTACAAATTTATATGAGGAATATTAGCGGATTTAATGCTTACTTAATCTGATTTGAAACAAATATTTCTTACATATGTTTCAAGATATCGCACATTTTTTTTTAATCTGCGGAGTACGTGTTTATATAAAGTGCTGGTATGTTGATTGAAAAGCTGAAGTTTATGTAAATTTTTTCTATGTTTGATATATCGGCAAAATATATCCTGAGCGCTTTTTCATATGCTCGTTAACTTATCAGTAATCGTAAAACTTTCGGAAATTATTCTTCTCAATTTTCATTTTATTAAATTTTAGGTAATTTGGATTTAAAGTTACTATAGGTACAGCTTTTTCTTTCTGATAGTGACGTGTCTGGATATCCGTAATTAAGTTTTTAAATTAACTCGGAACACTTATAAAGTAAACAAAAATCAAAATTATTTTAAAAATGTTTGGGGCCGCTGACTTTCTAATTATAATTACTAATTTCTAAGTTAGTCCTGCGGCCTTTAAGTTTCGGTACGGAAGCTGAATTAAGTCTTCGTCGACGCTAATTAAAAGATCGCATGGATTCCACCTTTAAACTAGTTAATAATATAGCCTGTCATTGTCATGTGGTGGAAGTCTAATTCACTCTCCGCCGGTTCTAACTTAAAATTTCACAGAATCCAACTTTTATGCTACTTAATGATATAACTGGTCATTATTTTGATGTGAAGGCTTAATTATTTTTAAATGGTAATAGAGTATTAGGTTGAAAGCGGTTTCGCAAATTAAAGAGTGACTACATGTTCATTGTCTGTAGAAAGGCTTATTTTCATTAGTTTGATTTTCGATCTCTATATACTATTTACATCTTTTAAAATGTCAGAGAAATTTATAGTAATCACAGAAAATTATGTAATTATAAAGATTTTTTTATATTTTAGAACATATTAATAAATTGCCACTAAATATATCCAGTACATGATCGTCTGAAAATCGTTTTTGCAAATATAAATATTATGAGAACATTTTGGTGGTACTTCATATGAATGTTTTTAAAGTGAAAACACAGTGTGTTGATAAGATTAATTATAGGGTCATCAGCAAACAGATTCATTTGCTGATGACCCTATAATATTTTGGAAACGATACGTCACTTGAAAGAAAAAATATATATGTTTTCTTTCAAGTGACGTATCGTTTCCAAACATGGAGGACATGTCTTTCCGCAATTTATTCTCTTGTAACGATATACTTGTTACCGCTCTACCATACATTCACGCAAACTAATTAGATAGGTCATTTTCTCTTTCACCTTGTGACTCTCTCTTTCAATATATCTTGTGTGTTAAGTACTTCAATATTTTTTCTGGCATAGTGACTTAGAAATTTCCAAAAAAAAAAAAAAAAAAAAACACAATCTTTAGTATATATCAGAACTGTGTTTTATCAATTTAATGAGATAAAGGACACCTCGTCAAATGTTCTTTTCTTCCCCCAGAGAGCGACGCAAGTTCGAATCCTCAAGGAGGACTTATTTTCATAAAAAAAAATTGCTCAGATTGGTAAACAAAATAAAAACAGTTTAAATTAAACAGAACGTATAATATACACGAGTTTACATTTGCAATAATGTTTGAAGTCATAAAAAATATTGAAGAAATAATAATTCCTGCATTGTAATTGGAGAAAAGATAAGACAAAGGTTTTTTTCTCACATTATACAAATAATCCATTAATGTTATTAGCAATGGCAATTATTTCGTATTTTCAAGTGTCTAGCAGAAACTAAATTTAAAGTTAATATCAATGATTTTAATTTAAATTTTCAAATTGTAAACTTTAATTAAATAAAAATCTAGTTAGCTATTTTTAGTTGTATTGTTTCCTGATTTGAGTTCATATTGCTGACGACCTATATGACAGGATATCATACATTAAACATTAAACAATTCTGACCAGATTTCAAAGCGAGCTGTGTCTGTATAAGAATAAAAGTTATAAAATAATTAAGTTTCTGTCTCTGATCAGTTTTCAGAAAATCATCAAGTTTTAAAATATTTACCATAAAAACCCTCTTTCAGACAGTCTGCTTTGATTAGCTGTAATAAAATTTCAAGTTCATTGTTTAACATTCAGAAAAAAATATACCTTATGAATAATAACAATCTAAATGTGTGTGTGTGTGTGTATGTGTGTGTGTTTTTTCTTCATTTAACAGTCAAAACAGATTTTCTTGCTTACCTTTTAATCATTCACTTAATTACACAAATACTGGCTGGTTTTTCGCATTCTCTGTCACCAGTATTTTCCCTGAGTTTGAAGAATTAATCTTTTCACTTTAAAATAAAAACGTTTCGCTCGTTGTTGGACATCATACATTGCTATTTTAATCTTCAAGGAATTTATGATAACCTGCCAAAAGAAAATGAAAATAAGATTAAAAACGACCAAATTATGATTTTTCCAGACGAGTCAGGTCTTAAGTGGCAACGCTATATATATCCTATAAATATGTTCCCACTCGTCTTTTTTTTTTGCAACTTGTTCAAAAAAGGCACTACTGTTGTGCTTTAAACTACTTGGCCATGGAGAACGTATACAAATATGCAAAGTACATATATTCTTAAATAATATGTTTGCAAAATATAACACCCCCTCCACTCATATATATATATATATATATATATATATATATATTATGGACTCTCCCGTCGATTTCGACGTATGAGTGTCTAGCCTCAGTTAGACTACTACACAAAGAATTGATTAGAGTGGGGAAGGCCTGTGTAGCACCATCCACACTTTTTGGAACTTTTGATAACAAACAATCGGTGTAGAAGTTTGCCTCGAATCGCATGAACAGCAGACCTCAGATATCTAACCCATAACTGGAGGGAAGGGACGGATTAATGGCTTCCCCAAGGGTACCAGTGCGTCAGAGAATGCAGAGTGTTTTGACTGGAAATCGACCTCGGATCACCGATTCCACTTCCCGAGCCGATATCCACTGCACCACAACACACATCCGTCAATAATCGCTTACAGCACTTGGTATTCCCAAACGGTCACCCATTTAATGCTGGCCAGGCTCAACGTTGCTTAACATCTGTGATCGAGAGAGATCGGTGTATGCAGCGTGATATGACCGTAAACTATATATATATATATATATATATATATATATATATATATAAGGTAAATGTTCGTTAAAGTAACTTTTTTCTTCTTTTCAGTAGCGGATTCAAAATAAATATTTTTTTCTACTTCGCACATACACACCCATGCACACACAAACACATACACGTATATATATATATATATATATATATATATATATATATATATATATATGTGTGTGTGTGTGTGTGTGTGTGTGTGTGTGTGTGTGTGTGTGTGTGTGTGTGTGTGTGTGTGTTTGGCTCAGTAATCATGCCACCACTGTGTGTAAAATAAGTTATATATATTGATTTTTCTAATGTTATATGATGTTTTTATATATAAGTCTAAGAGATTATGTTTACAGGATACGTAAAAAATTCATCTAAACCATCCATACAAGTGTGTTGGCACACTTTTGAAAGCACACACAGACAAATACTCATAATCACACACATAACATTTATATATAATTACACGTTTAGATGTGCACCTATAAAAATTGCACTATATATATATATAATTTTATTTCTCTCAGATAAAATGACACATGATACCAGCGTCTAGAATTTCTGATTCTATTCTCGTATTATACTTTCGTTTAAACCCGACACAAAGACGAACAGACAGAAGATAGCACTGTAAAATTAATTAGCGCGTCATATTTAAATAAGAAAATCATTAATGAAGATGGTCGCATAATGCATAATACTCTATATGACGCGTTATGCAACTAAAATAACATTATTAAAGCGAACAAAAGTTAACATGAAATTTTCAGTATACCTGTGTAAAAAAGACCTACTGGGTCTCACCCATTCAAGCAAATTCAGACGACAATCCTACTCCTGCAACTTCTTTTCTCCCACTTCCCGCCTAAGAAACTCGCTTCCTTATTCTTGTATTCGTGACGGCTACAACCTCCAGGAATTTAAATGCAAGGCCAGTATTTATCTATGAACCACAAGACCCTAGTTCTTTCTTCACCACCCTGTAAATCCTTTCATTTATCTCCACCTCAGCAACTGTCATCACACCTGTATTCCCTTCCTTCTCCTGCTCCTTTCTAACTGGTTCGTCCTACTCTTCACTTTCCTCTAATCTTTTTACTCTTATATACATCAGTGGCGTTACCACCTTGTTCGGGGTAATATGATTAAAATATATATATATATATATATATATATATATATATAATCAACTTGAATAAAAATAATACATAATTTCCAAAAATTATTAAACTCTTGCAAATATGATGTCATTTTCATCGGTTCTTGTCAATGCAACAAAATTAACGTCTGAAGAAATTAATAATTCAACTAAGTTGTGCCATGTTCTTTCAGAACATTAATGGTCATAAACTCTTACACAATATTTTTGCTATTACAATTATTTTTCGTACACAATATACACAGAATTGAAATGCTATACGCTATTTTCTTCCATCTCCCTCGTCTTCAATAAGTGATATTAAACATTCTACAACTTCTATCCCATATTATTTGCACTAGAATTTATGATGGGATAAACGTTTTCTCTTTTTAATTTTCTAAACCTAAAATTGCAAAACAATCATTTCATCTATTAAACAGGTGAAGAGGCTCATCCCTTGTTTCCTGTTTAGGATGCGGTTTCCGGTTTTCTCTTTTCCAATCTTTTCACTCTTTTCCTTTATTATTTTTTTTTTCAATTGGAGTAGATAGACTAAACTATCGCCCGGTTCACACTCCACCCACATCTATTGAACAGGTGAAGAGGCTCATCCCTTGTTTCCTGTTTAGGATGTGGTTTCCGGCTTTCTCTTTTCCATTCTTTTTACCCTTACGTAGCCCCCTGCGCATCAGTGGCGTTACCGCCTTGCTTGGGGTGATATGATTAAAAAAAAAAGAAAAAAAAGAATTATGGGAAATATTTTTATCAATTCAACAGAATCAATGCAACTAGTCTCTAAAATGTTAATAGATACTGATTGAGAAAATATGATACAAGTCAATTTTGATCTCCAAAAATATAAAAGCAATGTGAAACCTTATATTTTATCTTATAGCTTCTTATTCTTTTATCTGTCTCCATAGTAGTGTTTTATAACACTCGGTAACCTCTTAGGGTATAGTTGCATTATTACTTTGCTAGGGGTGAAATGATATCGAAGAAATATTTGTGGAAGACATATCTTTTCAAACGAGTCAATGCTTGTCTTCTGCTGTTGCCCTACTAACTCACGGATACGTGTTAAAATTGTGACCCTCCATTTCGCAGTTCGGAGGGCAACATGACATGTTTAGAGCAAGCATAACCTTGTGTATTCAATATCTTGACAACCTAGCATTGTGAATGCTAATGGTAATAATAATATTATCCTTTCTTTATAAGGAAACCTTACGAATTCTTTGACCGAGCAGCCAAGTTTAATTTACGTTAACATCTATAAAAACCTTCAAACAAATTTTCAGAAAAATGTTTCCCGGGTTCAAACTCTTTTGATCGCTTTTTCCAGCATTATTGGGCACTTAACTGTGATCTTCTTTAATTATGTCCATTTTATTATTTTTGGGGGGTTATATGTGAAATTTAATTTACAGTTGCCGTTGTTGGAAGTCCTCAAATGATGGGCATTTTTATTTGGTAACATACTTTCTATCAGATTCTGTAAAAAGATTCCTCACATTTCAAAGAAGGATAATCCTCGGTAACGTATACAGGTTTTCATCGTTCGAATCCGTTTTTAGCAAATGATGTCAGGAATTGGTTCTTGACAACTGGCAGTTACAATATATCAGACCGAGTTTGATGTCATGCACATCATCAATATGATATTTAATACGCCGAGGTTATTTAAAATTTTGACTCAAATTTTTAGCTTACTGTCCTGGAATTTTTAGTAACTTTTTAAGCAATAACTGGGGCAGCCGATTATATATTGTATTTAATTACCTAATATACTGTTTTTTCTACCGGGATTAACTTAGCAGCACGTTAAGTCTTTTGGAAATCCTCAGATTTTATAGTATACTATTGAAGATACAACTAATAAACTTTTCCAGATTAACAAACCAAAAGTTTTGTTCAATTTTGCAAGCAAATCGATTAAATTTGTATGAGCTCTTTTGATTGTACATATAAAAGCAAAAAGAAAATATAATCAGAAAACAATATTGCATTTTTATTTAAAGTTATTTCTTAACTTTCATCATTAAAATTCTTTAAAATGTGTGAGTATTTTGTATGTTAAATAATAAAATATTTTTTTAAATATATTTAACTTTTATTGTACTAAAATCAGCACCATTTCAGAATAAACTGTATATTATATCAACTTGCATGTTAGTACTTCTCCTTCAAATTTGATTTCTATCTGTTTATGTATGAGGATATTAATGGTTGTCATAGACGGATTAACGGAAATCATAAAATTTCATACGTAGGTTGTTCTTGGGTTATTTTATGTATTTCGTACTTATTAGGTCTAGATCGTAAATTCTGTGATGTCGACACATATGAACCAACACGGGTTTTATTCCAAATCTAGAGTTTACTTTCTATTTTCTGTTTCTTGCTTTTCGGAGATTCTTTCTGTTTGATGTATATGTTTTCATATATAAAACGATGAGGAAATGTTATCATTTCAAACCAATTCTATACGCCTAGAATTATAGCCTGACGTCTGATGTTCCCGGAACTGGCTCCTGGTTTGGAGTAAGTACCTGGTGACATTGCCGCTAATATATGTGTAAATGTATCTGCATGCGTGTTGAATTAAGCAGAAATCTTCTAAAATGTGTTTAGTTATTTGCATTGAGGCTAACAGAAAGAAACAATATAAACTATTAAATACGTTTTGGTTTCTTGTGGGATACTTATAGATATAATCTAAAACGAATTTCAGCCAAAAAAATTAAACAGGTTTCTTACTCTTATTACTATATTTCTGACCTTCTTTTGTTCTTCTCTGTCTTTATTTTCATACATAAATACACCACACGCATACCATGATATATATATATATATATATATATATATATATATATATATATAAAATGACATAAAACAAAATCACAATGAACACATACAAACATGCACAAACATGAGATTCTTTTCTATACACTCCTGATCAAAAATTTAAGACCACTTAAAAATCTTTAAAAATAATTTTTTTTACAGATAGATTTTAAACTCCTTCCGATTAAGATTACCAATACTACAATCTAAAAGATTATGGAAACAAAAAGCTACATTCAAAGCATTTTATTTAGAAATTTACATTTTTATGAAATGAGGCGATTTACACATGATCAAAATGATAAGACCAGAGACAAAAATTCTACGAAATTGTAAAAAAGTATATGAAAATATTCAACAACCAAATATAATAATGAAGTCTACCTCCACTGCTTTTGATGAATTCAAGAATTCTAAAGAAATAAGCGATTCCATTAAGGTGCGGGGGATGTTGCTCCAGCTTCTGAAGATGGCTTCACACAGTTCATTTTTTGTTGAATATTGTTTGCCATTTCGATAAACATCTCTTGTCATCCATCCCCAAACATTTTCAATTGGGTTCAAGTCCGGTGAGCATGCAGGATATCCAAAGAGATGGACCCCATTTTCTTGTAGAAACACGTCTTGCAACACGGATTGCAGCAATATCCTGTCGGAATAACCATCCATCCCCACACAAACGATGGCCCTCCGTCATCAAAGATGTTTTTTGTATCATGTTAACACAACCAGCCGCTCTCTGACGACCCTGCATCACCTGGATCTCCATCGTCCCTCTGTAAGAAAAGGTACGCCATACCATTAGGGAGCCTCCACCACTATGACGTGCGGAGAAAATTTCAGGAGGCATGTTTTTGTTATACCAATATCGCTGGAAGCCATCAGGACCATCGAGATTGAATTTTTTCTCATCAGAAAACAGGACTTTCTTCCAATTCTCAACGTCCCATGTTTGGTATTCACGACCAAACTTTAAGCGGCCCAACTTGTGACGTGGAAGCAGCCGAGGAATTTGTTTACGCTTTTTATTTAGCAAGGCTTTTTGTCTTAACTGTCGTCTGATGGTTACGGGAATGCAATCAGCATCTGTGACTGCCTTAATTTGACTAGAAGAAAGTGCTCCGTCTTTCATAACAACCTGTCTTATTCTCCTACTCAATGCAGGAGAAAGTTTGTAGGGACTACCAGAGTATTTTGCTTTTCCATAATTCTCACTGTTTTTTAGAAAGTTGCAAATCAAAGTTTTACTGCGATTTACCTTAGTTGCGATCGCCCGCAGTGACAAACCATGCTTATGGAATTATAGAATTCGAGAACGCTCAAATTTGGTAAGTTTGCTTGCTTTAGGCATGGTAACACCTTTACACAGTGATTGCTAATCTCTAACTGAACTAAAAACATTGGAATTGCCATAGATCTAACAATTTATACCCCTGTCTCATGATTTGGACCGTGTGTAAATCGCCTCATTTTATAAAAATGTAAATTTCTAAATTAAATGTGTGGAATGTAGCTTTTTGTTTCCATAACCTTTTAGATTGTAGTATTGGTAACCTTAAGTGGGAGGAGTTTAAAATCTATCCATAAAACAAAATATCTTTAAAGATTTTTAAGTGGTCTTAAATTTTTGATCAGGGGTGTATGTGTGAGTTTGGGTAAGTTTCCTATGATTATTGTGACATTTCCGGTACGGCCCTACTTTAATGCTAAATATTGCACTCTTCTGTCTTTCATCCAGACTCATTATTGTTCTCTGTGCTAACATAGATTTTTAATTAATATTTTGACTTAAATTAAACCATTTAATTTGTCCGGTCTGATGAGGAAGCTTTTTTCCATATTCGAAACTTTATCCGTTCATTTACGTGTTGTTATATATATATATATATATATATATATATATATATGTGTGTGTGTGTGTGTGTGTGTGTGTGTGTGTGTGTGTGTTGGGGATGATTATATATGTTGCTCTGGAGAAGTCTATTATTTTATCTTAGAACATATTAAGATGCAAACTTAGTAATAGATTGGTTAATATCAAAGGTAGAGCATATATTTTGCATATATTTAATCAGTTATGTTATTCCTCCTCGGATAAAAATAAATCAAACCAGCAAAATATCAACAATAAATGTAACTGATGATCAAATAGCAACTGTTCACTTAAAAACAAATACCTAACTAATAATATAATATATAATGCAGATTTAACGTCAATGCAGAAAGAAAAGTTTACACAAGTTCCATGCAAACAATCCTTAAAGAAATATATAATAATAAAAAATGTATATATATATATATATATATATATATATATATATATATATATAGTGTAAAAATATAAGTGAAAATGATATATAAACAAAAGTAAAATGGACAATTATTTAATAGACATGCTACATACAATATTATTATTTGTTAGAAAGAGTAAACAATACTTTTGAGAAAAAGATTTTTTTTTAAATTCCAGTATTTAAAATATATTATTAAAGACGGGTAAAACAGATATAGATATTTTCTAAATACTAAATATTTTCTGTTGCATTAACATTGTAGCCTAAATACTAATGTACCGCAATCTGTAAATGAATAAATTAACAGTGAAATTAATACGATAATATGTCAACTGTTGCCGACTACCGGACTAGAGACTATAGCAAAGAGTTTATCTGAACAATTACTAATCCAAATATTTGTACAAAATGTGCAGTGAGACTACATTATGGCGGTGGAAAAATAACTAAACCGGGACACCATATCTATCTGTCTATCTATCTATCTATCGATAGATAGATAGATAGATAGATAGATAGATAGATAGATAGATAGATAGATAGATAGATCAGCAGTGTGTGTGTGTGTGTTTTTTAAATTTTTATGTGTTCCCAACTTTCAAACCATATTAGGAAAATATCTCGAATAAATTACATGTATTCAATAGTTGAAAAATATTTGCAAATTGCTACAATGCTTTTCAGAGAAAGAAATCACTGGAAAAAGTTTAAAAGAAATCCGTAATAAATCTAATATGAAATGGTTTATATATGAATAAATTCAAATTATATCTCTCTGTGAGAATGTCATATATGATTCAACACGATGACTCATGTCTTCAGATCAAATGAGCCAAGATAAAAACGAATGATTAAACCGTTCAATGAATAACATCGACATTCTCTTATTAAGAATGTCAAACATTCTGACACCCATCTAATTGGTGGATCTAGTGAAAAAGAATAGTATTTGATGTTCTGCCAGATTTCTGATCATTTTAGATCTTTCATTATGATAAAAAGAAAAACGTTAAAGGTATATCATCAATAATTACTAATTTTTTTCATATGTTCTTTTTTCATATGCTTTGAAAACGGAAGATTTGTACTACACGGACATACCTGAACATCCACATCCTAAAACAGACCACAAGACGCATTTTCAACATTTAATTAAGCAAGTAATATTTTTGTTTATTTTGTTGTTTCGATTGTTTGTTGATTAGGTGTATAACTAACTCCTTATGTGTCATTTGAAGCTGAAATTTGATTTTCTAAGAAGTATATGATTAGTATGCTCTCCGAAAGAGCAATACAAATGAAGGACTTGTACCTATGTTTTATTGATTATGCGAATGCATTCGACAAAATAAGACGCAAAAAATTGATAGAGATGCTCAACATGTATTTGGAAAAGACCTAAGAGTAATCAAGAACCTCTACTCGCAACAAACTGCCTGCATACGGACAGGCAACGATTTCAGCAGATTTACAAATGTAGAAAGAGGCGTAAGACAAATGTGTGTTTTTCACCGCATCTGTTCAACTTGTTCAGTGAGACTATACCAGGATTTGTTATTAAAGGCCACAGTTGAACAACATAAGGTATGCAGGTAACACGGTGCTGATTGCAAACACTGAACGAGAACTTCTAGACCTCCTACAGAAGGTATCAGTGGAGAGTGACAAAAAAGGACTACACATAAACTGTAGGAAAAATGAATGCATAGTCATTAGCAAAAAGAGCAACCCAAAATGCTATTTACAGGTGAGGAATACTAGAACAAAGCTAGTACAAAAATTTAAATACCTAGGAAGTGTTCAAACAAAAGACAGAAAGTGCGACACAGAGATCCGAAGACGAATTAACATGGCGAATGACACATTCCAGAAGCTGAGTAACGTACTAAGACTCAGGAAAATTTCACTAGAAACAAAGAAGGGAGTGCTAGAGTGCTATGTGATGTCAGTTCTTCAGTACGGCAGTGAATACTGGACAATATCATCGAAGATGAAGAGAAAACTTGAAGCAGCGGAAATGTGGTTTTACAGAAGGATGCTGAGGATATCATGGACCGAACATGCGAGCAATGATGAGGTGTTGGAAAAAGTGGCAGCCAAAAGAAAATTAATACTGAGCATCAGGAAGTGACAACTGAAGTTCCTGGGGCAAGCAGCGAGGAAGGAGAGCTTGGAGAACTTGATACTGACAGGCCAGATAGAAGGAAAAGCGACAGTGGTATGCAGCGGATAACATATACGAGGGGCCTGATCAGGTGGATGACGGAACGGAGGTGGCGAGGTGTAACAGGAAAAAATATACTAAGAACTACCAGAAATAGGGAGCCGTAAAAAACCATGATCGCCTAAGTCCTGAAAGAACAGGGCACATAGAAGAAGAATAGCCATCATTTTTATTTTAAAAAATGTAGTGCTGATATGTTTTCTTACCAAAAATTCATTGTTGATTGCAACAATAAATTTTTATAAAAATGAATATTTTCATCAAATATTTAAAGCTGGTAAGTTATTTCTTCTTCTTCTTCTTCTTCTTCTTCTTTGTGTCATGTCTCTTTAGGACGTAGGCGATCATAGCCCTCCACATCTCCCTATCCGTTGTAGTTCTTAACGCTCTCTTCTCCTATTCTCCCACTCAACCTCCGATCCGCCAACACCCTTCTCCTATCCATCAAGTATGCCACGCGTTCCTTTCCCTTGTCTTTCTTTCCCTCGATCTCTTCCGTGAGCCTCAGATTCTCCAAGCCCTCTTTCCTTATTATATGTTCCAGAAACTTCAACTGTCTTTTCCTTAGGTTAAATATCTATTTCATTTCTGTTAGCATCTTCTTCAAAACATCTTCGTTACTCACGTGTTCGGTACATGATATCGTATGTCTTCTTTTGTATTTCCTTACAAACGTTATTACTGGTAATACTATTTTTTCTTTCAGAATTGAATTGCTGGTATTTTTATTACTGATATTGACAAAAATTTATTACTAATCTTTTACCATGAACATGTCTTTTTGGAATTTTTACTATAAAAATATTTATAGTTTTATAATCTTTCAACACCATTTTGATGGTCAGCTATTTTTCCATAGATGAGAGCCTAACAGGTTTTATCACTGGTGACCAGAACTGCAAGTAAGATGTAGTTCTACGCTCCTCAAAATATTTTAAACTTAGTTTATCATCAAACGGTTTTTTATTTGAAGTGTTCCATTCTGTGTAAATGTATCAAGACACACCCTTTACTTCTTGCTTCAGTATCAGCTGGAAGTCCTCATAGGAGGTCCCTTTAAGTTCTCGGGAGAACCATTCAACTCCACCAGATGTAGTTCTATCAACCTCCTACCGATATTTGGCAATGTGTTTGAGGCCATCATAAATGCTGAAGGGGTTCAAAATCTCATAGCCCACTGCCTGCTCTACGAAAGGTAATATGACTTTGCTAACGGCCATCGCTGAGTACACATACAAGACTCCTAATAAGAACGGCAAAGCTCGAGCTCTTACCCTGGATATCTCCAAACCCTTTGACAAGGTCTGGCAGGCTGGTTCTCTGCGCAAGCTACAGGGATATGATATATCTGGACGCTTGTTTGACATAATCAAATCTTTCCTATCGAATCACGAAATGAATGACGTATTGAGCAGACATGATTCAAGATCTTATCATACGAACGCGTTTGTCCCTGAAGGCTATATCTTAGAGGCTACGCTATTTCTGATTTTCATAAACGATCTCCCTGATGTAATCCAATCTCAAGTAATCATCTACACTGAATACACTATCTTCTACTCTCGCCTCTCAAAGTAACCTCTGCCGATGCAGGCAAAACAAACTTTGCTGCTGCTATCGAAAGCACCTCCAGCCAGTGGTAGACTGGGTAAAAAATGGCTCGTAAACTTTAATGTTTCCATTATATCCTATAATCACCATAAACAATCTTTTCTACCCGACATCAGCATGGATCACGCTAGTCTCCCTGAAAGCAATACACTGCACCTCATCAGTCTCACTCTCTCAGCTGACCTTAAGTGAAACAACTACATTGAATTAATGGCTAAATCTACTACTAAGAAAATCGGGCTCCTGTATTGGACAAAGAAGTTCTTCTCTTTTGAATCTATAATGCAATTTCACAAATCTAATATCCACCCATTGCATTAAATACTGCTTTCATAACTTGTCAGGCGCCCATGCTGTTCACATTAGGGTTCTCGACAAGATTCAAAGAAAAATTTGCAATGTTGTAGATCTTGATCTGGCGGCTCGACTCCAGTCTCTCTCTCACCGAAGAGATGTGGCTTCTGCTGTGTCTTTTACAAAGACTTTCATGGATTGTGCTACGACGAGCTTTATACATTGGTGCGCTACTACGCAAATTTACTCGACTTACTAGACTGGCAAAATGGTATCACCCTTTATCACCCTTTTACTAAGATAACAATCATGTGTAACCACAACTTCTACTCTAGTACTTTCTTTTCTTGCACTTTCAGTCTGTGGAACTCTCTTCCGTTTTGATGTTTCCCTGGTAGCGCCAAACTACAAGGGTTTAAATCCAACGTCATCTGTAATCTCTTATCTCCTTGATTTCCATCCTTCTTAACTAACCCTGCACTCCCGCAGTGTACACCAGTGTACCAGTATTTCTCGTACCCATTCCCTGACACCTATTGTAACCTGTTCTTCACTCTTTCAATTTTCTATTATGTAACCCCCTGCACACCAGTGGGAGTTCTACCTTTCTTGGTGTGAGACGATTATAATAAAAAAAAAAGAAATACTTTACTAAAAGAAAATATCATTCAAACCGAATGATATTTTCGGAAAATATATATATAAAATAAAGGTAATATTAACGATTCTTAACTGTGATAAATCAATAGTGAATCCGTGAAAGTATTTGTAGAAGAGACAGAGGGAAGCTACTCGTCGGCTATGGAGTCTGGAGTAAATCCACCAGATCAGGTTTGACTAAACTATAGATTCTCTTTTGGATTTTTACGTGTACCACAAGATGAACAGCAGGGAGGCACGACCAAATATGGCGGCAGTATTTAACGCACGGGCGGATAGTAGATTTGTATATGTGCATGATTGATTTAGATGATAAATAACGTCCTGGCCCGAAACTGGGACCTGACATTCTTAGCAATAGATTTAGCTGTTAATTCAATGTAGTGACTGGACTTAAGGTCAGCTGAGGCATTGAGACCGAGGAGGCGAATAATTACCGAAACGACATTTACTCACATAAAAAAATTGAATAGAAACAATTTCAATAATAATAACCTATTTTCGAATATGTTACACTTCTAAATGCAAAATAAAAAATGAATAAACAAAATAAAAAACTAAATTTATGAAAATTTATGAAACAAAATTAGATTTTTTTATGCCAAATCCTTTCTTCGTATGAATAAATTCTTGTTTCTTACTTTCAAATATTACTAAGAGAACTATTATCCGATTTTTCTTTCAATTGGAGTAGATAGACTAAACTATCGCCCGGTTCACACTCCACCCACGTCTATTGAACAAGTGAAGACGCTCATCCCTTGTTCCCTGTTTAGGATGTGGTTTCCGGTTTTCTCTTTTCCAATCTTTTCACTTTGACGTAGCCCCCTGCACATCAGTGGCGTCACCGCCTTGCTCGGCGTGTTATGATTAAAAAAAACTATTAATCCAAAATCATGTGAATGTTTTGATTTGATTCTATGAAAATAAATACCTAATAATGTTTAACTTATATCATTACTTTAACAGTGACATAATAAAAATTTAGAGGAAAATATATAGTACATTTTGAGGACCCTAGAAGTTACGCCTGGATTTCTCGTCGGAGGCACAATGTAAACAACCTAAGGTACGCAGATGATACAGTGCTGATAACAGACACAGAAAGGAAACTACAAGACATCCTACAGAAGGTATCTGAAGAGAATGATATGAAAGGATTACAAATAAACGGCAATAAAACCGAATGCATCATCAGTAAAAAGGGGAGCCCAATATGCCAAATACAGGTCGGGGATCCTAGAATCAAGCAGATACAAAAATTTAAATACCTGGTAAGTGTTATAACAGAAGACGGAAAGTGCGAGATCCGAAGGGGAATTGGCATGGCGAAGGAAGCATTTCAGACGTTGAGTAAATTATTATGAAACAGGACAATTTCGCTGGACCAAGAAAAGAAAACTGAATTGCTATGTGTTTTCAGTTCTTCAATATGGCAGTGAATGCTGGACAATACATCAAAGATGAAGGAGAAACATGAAGCAACTGATATTTGATTCTACAGAAGGATGCTACAAATATCATGGATCGAGCATGTGAGCAATGATGATGTCCTAGAAATGATAGAAACAAAAACGTAATTGATTCTGAGCATCAGGAAGAGACTGAAGAAATTCCTGGGACATGCAATGAGGAAAATTGGCTTGGAGAACCTGTTAATTACAGGCCAGATACAGTGAAAAGGTGTCAGGGGAAAACAACGGATAACATATTTGAAGGACACAATCATGTGGATGACGGAATGTGCGTTGCATGATGTAACAGGAGAAGGCGTGCTAACAGCCACTAGCGATACGGAGACGTGGAAAGCCATGATCGCTTACGTCGTGAAGGGACAGGGCACAGAAGAAGAAGATATATGCCAACTGTTTATGAGAAATTATAATGTGGATATAATGTGTGGGATCAAATCTATGTTATAACCAATATATAAACTGATGCCTCATTTTGTGGCATGCTAGTGTCTATATATTTATATTGTAGATTGATGGGCTTGAGCTAGTGGATGGCAGAACGAGGGTTGCATGGTGTAACAGGAGAAGGCGTGCTAAGAGCCACCAGGGATAGGGTTGTGGAAAGCCATGGTTGCCTACGTCCTGAACGGAAGGGGGACATAGAAGAAGAATATATGAACAATAAACGCATTCATATAATTTTTTACTGATATTTTTCTTTTATATCATTGATAAAATAAATAAATCCCTTATGTTTGAATGCAAACTCTGAGTTTTATGACTATGTTTATCTCCATAAATATAAAATAAAAGTATTTGTGAATAAAAAAAAATATATCATAGATAATACTATATTACTTATATTATTATAAGCTTATATGCATATGTGTATTTTTCTTATTTTCCACGGACTTAAATTTGTAAAATAATATTAAAAATAAACAAACGCAATACAGTTTTGCATTCTTAAAGCGATGCTTAAGGCAATGTTATTTAATTTGTTGAACGTTAACTAAAGATATAGAGCTTCGGAAAAAAATCAACACTGAACGCTTATGTAAGTTTCTCGCCTTAAGTCATCTTCATATGTTCTTAATTTTATGTTTACATTTATATATACACACACATAATATCCAAGTTTTTTCTCTTTATATATAGCACGTATTCATATATATATATATATATATATATATATATATATATATATATATATGTGGGGGGGGCAGTTGTATGAAACCAAAATTACTAACAGTCAGTGAAGTACGGTTAGAAATACATTTGTCTCAAGCAGGAATTTTGATAATATACTCGATACCGAAGACTGTGTTTGAGTTTTGTTCAAAGGCATATGAACACCTATATTGGTTATTTAATGCCAAAAATTAGGGGTTTTAATGGTTTTTTAATATTCGGTTATATTGAGAAGATTGATTTCTGAGATTGTAATGAAATTTTTTGTTTTTATTTTTATTTTTTTCATTTTAGAAAACTGAAAATATTTTCTAGTTTTGTATTAAAAATATTTTGCTGAGTATATTTTTTCCTTCAAAAATGTGTTATGGTAATAATTTTTTCTTCCAAAATATATTGTTGGTAATATTTTTCCTTCAAAAAGTGTATATTTTTCTATAAAAGATTATTTTATGTACATATTTCTACAAAAGCCTCTTTTTATACTTTCATAGTGTTTTGACCTGTTTGGAAGTTAACTATTTGCCCTGGGACCCTAACAGTTGCTACCACTGCGGGTGAGAGTGGACCTGGGCACAACAGCAATTAAGAGATGGTACTTTACTCTTCACAACCTCCCAATCAGAGGGCTTGCTACCAGAGGAAGTTTACCGTCATGCCCAGGAACGTGAGATCGAAGATAGAGAATTGATAGAATTAATATAAGTTAAAATGTGACACTTTTCTGGTTGTTGTTACATTCAACATTCCAACCCTAGAGATTCGTAGATGGATTTATCGTTCACACTTCAGGGTTGTTTTTCGCAATTTATTGTTTAAATTTTCCCATGTTTTTTTTTTTTTTTTTTTTTTTTTTTTAATATTTAGCCGGTAGACTAAAAGCAAAGAATAGAAAAATCAATGTCCAAATGTAGAAAATTAGGTTCTTCCCAACCCACGTTTTACTTTCGTTATGTAGACGATACATTTTGTGTGTTTAATCATGAATCTGAAGTTATGTAATTTTTTCCTTACTCAATGATGATCCTGCCCTTAAAGTTACTGTAGATAAGGAGGTCAATGGTTCATTGCCCTTCTTAGATGTTCTTGTTCAAAGAACACCTTCATCTTTCATTATCTCAGTTCATAGGAAGTCTTCTTTTACGGGTCTTTACACTTGATTGGATTGTTTTTGTCCTTAACAACAAAAGATTAATTTAATTAGGACTTTAACCCACAGGGCGTTAATGATTTGTTCGGATAGCACTTAAAAGAGAAAATTAGTTGTTTAACTAGTATCTTTGTGAACAATGGTTATAAATTAGATATTGTTTAATCGGTTATTCGTGTTAGGTTTAACAAAATTAAACCTGCAAAGATATTGTTTATCCGCAACAGACATTTTTTTCATAATTTGTTTTCACGTTTACAGTTCTGACGAGAGCGGATGAAACGGGTCGACTGGTGTTTTTTTTTTAATTTTGAAATTGATCATGGCTTTTAGTAATATAAGTTTTTTCGCCGTTACCCTCAAAAACATATATATATATGTGTATGTGTGTGTGTGTGTGTGTGTGTGTGTGTGTGTGTGTGTGTGTGTGTGTGTGTAAAAATTAAGACAGACACGTTATTCCATGGTTAAGCGGAAATGTATGCCTATTTCAGGCGAACCATCATCAGCTTCAGTCTTCATTGTACAAAATATATTACACGAATATATATATATATATATATATATATATATATATATAAACAGCAACAATACATAGGAAAATAGATAAAAACGCATCCAAAGTTATAAATGTAATGAATAAAATGTTCGGTGGAAAATATGGAAATAATAATGTAGAGCAAACTATCAGTCAATTTTAGTGGCATACATAATACACGCTTAGGCCGATCATATCTCGAAAGAGACATGACTGACTGGGTAGAAGATTATCTTGCAGTAGGTTGCCATTGCTTTACCGCTGTACTAGTTGCCAGCAAAGTCTATAGAACTCAGTCTGTCTTATTATTTAACCTATAACTGGAGGGCAAAAAGATTTAATTTCTCTCCGAAAGGTATTTGTGCGTAAGTGAATGCAAGGAATTCAACTGGAATTCGAAATCGGTTCGCCGATTTGTTAGCCATACGCTCCGTCTTTTCATTTAATAGAACGCCTCTATTCTTATACGACATAATGACCAAATTCTCTTCCTGGCACAGCCTACAAGAATTATTTCCACGATTTTTTCCACCTCTGACTCTCTATAATATACTCTACCTTACCCATGGGCTTTTGACATATAACTTATTAAAATAACACTCTTGAAATTACTCCTGTGACTTCAATCTGAAGGAAGAAATATGCCTGCAATATCCTTTCTTAAACGGTCTTCAGTGTAACCAATATATACTCCGTAAAATGTTCTACTCTCATTATTAACTTTAGCAGTATAGATAATGCTCTCATTACAACATTCAGCCTTCATAAGTCAATCACTCTTCTTCCTTCAGTTGCATTTTCATATATCAATTCCTTCCACTGTTATGATTTTGACGTTACTAGACTTAATAATCCTTTTCAAATTGCTAGCGAATCTAAAACTCAATTCATCTATGTTTTCATTAAATACATTTGCTAATTCCAAATTTACCAAAAATGCTTATCAAAGATCTCAAAGAATAATCTATCGATGTTGGTTTACAACTGCAGGTTGAATGGAGGGTTAAACCAGATCACGTTTCTACTTTGTACCATATTGCAGTAGGGAATTAGACAAAAGATATGGTTTAAAAGATATGGCAATATAGGTGAGTAAGTCATTTTCACAGAGGTACGTAGACTGCCTAAAAATAATATATAAAATAGTTTTAAGCTTTACGTGATTATACACACTTGAAATAGGTTCTATTCTGAGTTAAATATATTTAACGCAACTATATATGTTACTTTCTACATAATTATAACTACGAGTGTTTGGTAATTTTTCCTTGGAGTGAGCGATCTACAATATTTTATAATTACCTGCTAATATCTTATGTCAATGTGTATTGTTAGCTATGTGATGAATTATACGTTTACACACAAACGCACCTTGAGAGAGAGAGAGAGAGAGAGAGAGAGTTACAGAAAGAGAGAGAGAGATACACACATATTGTGTGATGTGCGCATATATATTTGTGTGTTATAAATAAATTGTATTGATAAATATTGAGATAGCAAAACTTATTTATCGCACAATTACCATCCACTCAGAAGTTATTTCCGCATTTCCTGGCGAGACACAACATTTCAGTTAGCCCAGCGGGATCTTGGCTTCGGAGGCAAGATGAAATACCACGGCTCTAAAAAGTCATAAGCACAGTTTACAAACAGGCGATTGCCCGAACAATATACGATTATCTCTGGGTAAGCACTGTGCCCTCATGATCATGAGACCAGGCATTGATCGAGTAAAAGGCATAATTAATGATTGATTTTGGCAGAGTTAATATATATATATAAACTTATTTATAAATGGAATTTTGTCTCTTTGTGTGTATGTGTGTGTGTCTCTCTGTGTGTCCGTTATTTATAGACTCCGAAACGGTTGAACTGATTTTCTTGAAAATTTAGACAGTTGTGTTATAAGTGTCTGCGAGTGTTCTTAGCTAGGTTTTGTGTCAAAGTACCCCCGATAAATATCGAAAATCGATAATCGAAAAAAATCGGGTTATACAAGGCGTGGTCCGATTTTAATCAAATTTGATACACTCATAAACAAAGACATAACAAGCGATATTCAGAAGTTTTAACGTTGCAGAAAATCGATAATATGTATATATGTAAAAGGCAAGATATTTGTGTGTGTGTGTGTGTGTGTGTGTGTGTGTGTGTGTGTGCCCTTTATACAAATCCACAATTTTTATCCCATTCTCACCAGACTTCACAAAAATATTCTTCAGGCTCCTGGTCAGGTCCTGAGTGAGATATTTTTTTCTAATATCTCCCAAATATTGGAACTCGATATCCCGATATCCAATCAGGTTTGATCAGGATCAGCATTTCAGCACTTTCATCGTGGTTCTTGCTGCAGAATCTACTCTAACTTAGTAAGATTAGATTTTTTAGACTTAAACATTAGTAGATCATCTCAGACGGCTCATTTACCCCGATATCGGAAATCAGTATTCCCGATATTCCATCGAAACTGATCAAAAACAGATATTCAGCCATTAATATTGCTCATTTTCTCCAATTTTACTCCTGATGTGTACAATAAGTTGTCATGGACTTTCTTATGTTAGTTTATCCTTGGATGACTTATTTGATTCCGATATTGGAAATCGATACACCGATATTCTACCGGCCTGATCAAAATCAGTTTTTCAGCATTTTTATTTTAGTTTTTGCTTCGGGTTTGGCTCTAAGTAGGTATAATTGTAGTTTTTAGTATCAGACATGAAACCATTTACTCAGAGGACTTCTTTAGCCTACATAATTTAATTTACGACGAAAAAAACTTATTTGATATCGATACCAGGAAATCAAAATTTGACTTACATCCATTCATCTTTCTTCCAGTCTCCGGTTTCGCTTTAACTGGAAACAACTATTGCTTTTTAGTCTTTCGTGCCAACATCCAAAGAGTCTGAGCTCCAGGACCATGGATTAGTTTTGAAGCTTTTATTACCTCCCAGAAATCCCTGGCTATATATATATATATATATATATGAAGAGAGAAAGGAAGAGACAGATAATAACAGGAAGAATTATCAACAGAAAATAAACTAATATATCTAATTTGTGCGCAAATCTAGAAGATTAGAACAATCAAATTTGCCAAATAAGCGGAGAAAATTAAATAAAAATGAAACAAGGGTAAAGAAATTACTTAATCAAAACGCACACAGACATATACACACAAATAAAGACAGATATACGATTTTGAATACCGTCATCAATCTGTATTTTTGAAGAACCATACACACGTACAAACAAGTACACATACGCACATATATATATAATAGTTTAGAGAGCGTTTATAAAGATAAAGATGTGTGAGTGTGTGTACTAAATTCCTGTGAGTATGTGTGTATAGACGAGTCTTTTTCTATGTACCGTGTCCCTTCAGGACGTAGAAGATCTCGGCTTGTCTCATCTCATTGCTCCTAAATTATTCTTAGCAGGCTTTCTCCAGTTACACAACCAAGCCTAGCGCCGACATCCACATGGTCAAACCCGGCTGGTAATTTACGCGTTGTTTTCATCTGTTTCTCTTTTCCTTTTTTTAAATCGTTTCACACCAAGCAAGGCGGTACCGCCACTGATATGCAGGGGGCTAAATAAGAGCAAAAGTTTAGACAAGGAGAGTGAAGAGAAAACGGACCAGTTACAGTGGGTGTCAGCGAAAGGGCAAGAGAATGATGGTAACACATGTGTGAAGACAGTTGATAGGGCAAAGAGAAAAATAAAAGAAAAAGATCGAATAAGTTATACAAGGAGATATAGAAAGAACTGGAGTCAATGGATAAGAGTTGGGTATTGACCTTACATATAAATACCTTGGGTTTGGAGCTGTCAGCAAAGTACGGAAAGTAGTTCCACAGGCGGGAAGTGCCTGGAGTAGAATTGACGGCTGCATTTGGTTGATCTAACTGTAAGTTGGTGGGATCCTGTTGCCAGTCTGGTTGCACGAGTAAATTCTAGTGGCGAGGGCACCAGTGATTTAAGTTCGTCGGAGCAGAACCCTTGGAAATATTTGTTTAATGTATCAGATTTTCCAAGACTTCCTTCCACATTACATATCCCAGGATCTCTATCTATATTTTCATGATGTGAAGTATTTATTTTCCTTTTCTTTTTGTATTCTCACCAAAACATCATCTTTGCTCACATGGTTGGTTCATATTATTTGCAGCTCTACTCTGAAGAACCAAATTTCAGTTGCTTCAGTTCCTTTTTATCATTTTTCATGAGATTGTACAGCATTTGCTACCATATTGAAGAACAGACATCACACAGCAATCCAGTAATCTTTTTTTGTTTCTAACAAATGTATTTTTCTATCTCAGTACTCATACTATGGAATGCATAAACATATACAGTTATTCAGTTAAGTTCCATTAGTGATATACGCTTTGGGAGATCATGTATCGAAAGAGACATCACTGACTGGTAGAAGATTATCCCACAGTAAGCTGCCATTGCTTTCTGCAGTAGACTGGTTGCCAATCAAAGCTATTTAACCCATAACTGGTGGGAAGAAACGGATTAATACTTTTCTCAAGGTTATTTGTGCGTAAGAGAATTCAAGGAAATACAGATATTAAAGGTGTCAAAATATTCCAGGTAATACTGATTTTAAGATATTTCCAGCACACAAGTATTTTCTAAAGTCAGGTTTTGTAACACTGCATGTTCTCTCAGACACACATACACACATACAAATAAATATTTATATATATACATATATATATATATATATATATATATATATATATGTGTGTGTGTGTGTGTGTGTGTGTGCGTGTGTGTTATAATATGATTTTTAAAACAATACATAGTTTGTGGAATTCTATAAAATATCTAGACCAGTTAATCGGAAAAACAAAATGACTCTCATAACCGATAGTTTCAAACGACAAGTCTTCTGCGTCAGACCAAACGTTAGAGATCTTATCCTATAAGATCGATGATCGCTTATTTCGATGCACAGGAAACATTAGTACGTACATCACCATGCAGAGAGATAAACTGCCATATCTATTAAAAAAATGTTTTTTTTATTGTCTACTGTAGCAAATTACAAATAGTCTCTCTTTTCAATGTAAAACACAGAATACGTTTTGCAGAATTTTATTAGAAAATTTCTAAAATACAACATTTTCTACATTAGCATTGAACTAAGAAACAATCTTTTCGCTACATATTTTTAACGATGTGTCCTTTTAGGATGTAGACTATAAGTTTTTACCCGAATTCTTTATTATTATTGTTATTATTATTATTATTATTATTATTCGAAGAATTTTAATATATTCTCTGGAAGGATAATGACCTCGTTTCCAATAGTATTTAGAATTTCCCTTCACTTGAATGAGTTTTGAGCTAATGTCTACAATTTAAGTCATTGCTTGTGACTAAATAAGAGACAGAATAATGCCTTCCGCAAGTCCATTGCTTCACACGTGATCGCTACAAAGTAACCACGAATTTGAACTGTGCTTGTTCCTTCAACTTTCCCAGCCATACCTTATGCATTACATCCATTCATAGATAGATTCAAAATGCAATAAAATATAATAAAATATAATACATATTTTGTATGCACACACTAGAAAAAAAAAGAATAATATTGAAATAGTCTGAGCATATTTACCTAAATAAAACACATATTGTTAAACGGACCTGCACTCACACGGCGTATATATATATATATATATATATATATATATATATATATATATATATATAATCATGTCACGCCACTGATGTGCAGGGGTAACGCCACTAATGTGCAGGGGGCTACGTAAGATTGAAAAGATTGGAAAAGAGAAAGACAGGAACCACATCCTAAACAGGGAACAAGGGATGAGCCTCATGTTCAATAGACGTCGATGGAATGTGAATCAAATGCATCATTATTTATTAATTCGGGATTCTAATCCGGGATTTCTAATGCATAGTCGTATTTGAGTAGGCATATATATGATTTAAAAAAAATGATTGAATGTTTAGGCCAGTAAAAGAATAAAACTAATTATACTCTTTAAAAAATAAATGGAGCGTCTACTCAAATACGGTTTATCCAATAAAATAACGTTATATAAGTATGTGTACACACGCACACACAGATATCTATCTATCTATCTATCTATCTATCTATCTATATATATATATATATATATATATATATATATATATATATGTGTGTTCAATAATCTTTGAGTTATAAAAGTGAGGTTTCATCAATAACTAATGGGTGTTGATACCTCACCGGTGGAATCCGAGTAGCTTTGTGTTGATTCCTTAATTATTAAGTAGATATTTTCGCTCTACTTTCCTATTGATATATATATATATATATATATATATATATATATATATATATATATATATATATATATATATCACAAATTAAACGAAATGAATGTCAAATAAAAAAAATAAGAAATAAAAAAGAAAAAAGAATAATCTCAGATGTCTATTTATTAAACGTTAGCTAATATATATTGTGATCAATTAGAGATTTTCTCGCGAATGCGTCTCTTTTTCCATATAAATTCCTCGGACCAAATGCTAACATTTCATTTAAAATCTTGGAAAGTACTCATTTATGGCTTAAACTAAAATGAAAACTTATTATGTTCTATTTTGTATCTGTTACTAAAAAACATTCTCATGTGATGTAAACAATTTCGAAAATATCCAAAATGAATGAAAAATATTAAGTTCAAAATGAATGACCGAATTTAGAGGATATACAAATTTAGAAATGAAAAGTGTAGATAAATGTCAAAGAGATAACTTAGAAACAGAGAATGTTAGATAAAGAAGAATAAACGACAGAAAGAAAAGAACAAAGGAAAAAAAAAGAAACAGAGAAAGGAAGAACATTTTTAGTTTTCAATGCAGTCATCTTTAAATAAATGTGGAAGCATAGACGACGGATGTTGTAAGTATTCACAAGAGGAAGAAATACAGACAGACAGAGAAAATAAGAAAGACAGACAGAAAGAAAGAGGCCCATTTTAGAAAGAGTCATCATAATTTAAGAATAAAAATAAATTCGTATATATTAATTAGTATTAAGAGTTAGCAAACTAAGTTAAAAAACGAATCTTTACGAATAAAGAATGACTGGAATAAAAGAAACGAATGCAATGAGAAAATGATTTAATCAAATAAAAATAATAAAATTATTTCATAAATAAAGAAAGCACCAACAAAGAAATATCTCATTAGCAAGGATTCACTGCGACTATTTGCGTTAATTGTAAATTCTTAATTTAACTAGAAAGAATAGTGAAGAATTTAAGGAAACCATTGAAAATTTAGATTTTAACAAATAATACTTCTGCAAATGTCGCTGATTGTAAAGTTGAAAACTAAGTCAGATTATAACTTAAAATTCTTTCAGACAAAATACAGGAAAATAAAAGAAAATTAGAGAGCAACATTGTGAAAAATGAAGATCCCATTTCCCATTCATATCTGCTTTATTTTTGATAATATAACCTAAAGCGATACAATAAAAAACAACTAGGATGCAAGGTGTTACAAAAAGGTTGTTTAAATAAAAGAATTCCAAGAAAGAAACAGATTCAAGACGTCAAAAAAAAAAGGATTGCCATTGCATTTACTTTTTTGGAGATCGTAGTGACACGCAACGCAGGAAGCCGGAAGAGAGTTCCACTCGGTAGTCGTGCGAGGAAATTACAACAATAGGCGGTGAATGTTGGCACTAATTCTTCTTTGTTATTTGCCAATAATCTTTCAATATATGATAAACGTACCACGTCATTTGTGGCAGCAATATTCGGTACACAGCCTAATAGTAGACTCAGAAATTTTCAAAATGCTTTTTGTTGAGAAAAAATACTGAACTGGCATTTCACGCAGAAGATTTGATTATATATGACTGGTTTAATTTATATCAGTGGAAAACTTGAAAAACATGGTCTGTTGCTTTCATGAGAGATAACGTCCGTCATACTGATTGATAGAACACAAAAACAATAATTAAATTTCGTTTTTAGAAACGTTGAAATTTACAGTCCCTTCTTATCTCCAGTTTGAAAATAATTTTTAAGTTAAGCGTCTAGTTTTTTATATTATCTAATCTTCCATGTCTACTATTACAGTTTTTTAATCTTTTCACCCTAAGCAAGGCTTTAACGCCACTGATGCGCAGGGGGCAACATAAGAGAAAAAGATTAGATGGGAGGAGAGTAAAATGTAAGACGAACCAGTTACACGAGGTGTCAGAGATAGGAGCGAGAGAACTATGGGAATACAGTTGTGATGAGAGTTGCAAAAGTAGAGAGAAAGGAAAGATATATAGCGTGGTGTAGTAAGAACTGGAGTCAGTGGTTAAGAGATGGGTATTGAAATTGCATTCATATTCCTGGAGGTTGTAGTCCTCAGGAAAGCAAGAATATGAAAGAGAGTTCCACAGGCGGAAAGTGAATGAAAAGAAGCTACAGGAGTAGAATTGTCGGCTGCATTTGGTTGATATAACTGTGAATCGGTGGGACATATGCCAGTCTGGGTGCCCGTGTAAACTCATATGGCAGGGGCACCAGTGACTTACGTTCGTCCGAGCAGAAGCCATGAAACAATTTGTATAACAGAGAGAAGCCACATCGAGTCGCCATGTCGGTACCTATCACATTACTGATTCTCCTTTGAAGCATGTCGAGAACACTGAGATATCAAATATGACAGCAGTATTCCATGCACGGCGGACGGTTGATTTGTATATGCGCAATATGAATTCAGGTGGAAAAAGCATTCTGGCTCGACACAGTGATCCAACATTTCTAGCAGTGGATTTAGCTATTGACTCAATGTAATGGTTCCACTTGAGATCAGAAGATAGGGTAAGGCCGATGGGGTGCAGTATATTGCTCTTAGAGAGATTAGCTTATGGGAAGCAGGAGAGGTTGCCTATGATGATTGACAGACAGCAGCATCGTCTTAGACGCATTGAGATTTACAAGCCATTTCTTTCTCCATTTCATCATTGTGGTGTAGATCCCTCTCAAGTTCAGCAACGTTGTTATGTTTGTCCGCCTCGCCGGACTTCTAACTGATGCAAGAGTAAATCGTGGTTGCATCTGCGTAGATGCCTACTTGTCCCTTGATAACGTCTGGGAGATCATTTATGAAAATAATGAATCGCGTTTAGCCTAGGATAGAGCCCTGAGAGACACCAGAGTTTTTACAGTAAGGTGTGGAGGAATGTCCATTTAAGACAACCTTCATTAAACAGTTATATAGGAAAGATTGAATCAGATCAAGCAATCGTCCTATGATACCATTATCCCGCAGTTTACATAGAAGGCCTCCGTGCCAAACCCTATCAAAAGCCTTACTGAATCAGAAATGGTAGGTGTCGGGAAGAGCATTGGTGAATGAACAAAATGGGTTCAAGAATAGAGCCCTTTGAGAATGGCAAATTAATGCAAAAATGTCTCAGGTCAGTGGCCATTCGAGTCCAATTATATTACGTGGTTGCATAAGAATTATTGAATCAAATAAAGGGAAGGCATAACACCAAAACTCTTCAACATGCGCACACTAGCATGCCAAGTCTTTTAAAACGCTTTTGAAATATCTAAAAATGACATCAAACTGTCAATCTATCGGCGGATGAACTAGATAAGCGAAAGCTATATTATTTCGCTAACAGAAAATCATACGTATTGAGATGCTTATCTAATTCGGAGCTGATTTGAATCTCTAGTTATTCGAGAATAAATGAGAAATTCACCAACATTATGCATAAAAAATACGGAACGTTATATTAGAGAAAAACATCTTCAGCAATAGAACGAATATATTGGTGATCTCATCCAAGCCATGAGAAAGTAACCGTAAATACACACACACGTACGAACTGATCAGAAACATAAAAACCAATATGAAAGATGCCTATGCCAAACTGAACAGAAACAAAGCGGCAAAACCAGACGGCATTCTAGTAGAAATGCTGACGACCTTAGATGATTTCGCCGTACACAGGATCAGTGAAATAACAAATAAAATCTACTCAAAGACACCGAAAAAAGGAACGCCATATTTATGATCAGAAAGTTATCATAAAAATAAAGACAATTGCAGAAGGACGTGTACATGTTTTTTATTGCCTACGCAAAGGCGTACGACAAAGTAAGCCAAAAAGTCTTGTTAGAGCAACCTCTATATGTTCGGGAAAGACATTAGAATAATGAAGACTTTATATATCAACAAACCGACTCAATAGAGTTTAGAAATTCATTTAGCATATATGCAAAAATATAAAGTGGTGCATGAGTAGGATGTATCTCACCGGATCTATTCAACCTGTACAGCAAAACAATTGTAACAGAGCCAGAAGTAGCACCAGGATACGTCATTCGCGAACACAATCTCAACAATATCATAAGCGCAGAGTTGCTAGCAGACAAGCAAAGGCAAATACAGCACCTTCTACAAAATATAGCTATGGAAAGCAAGAAAAAAGAACTAAACAAATACTTCAAGATAACTAGCCAAAAGAGGAGACCAAAATGCAAACTATGTGTCGGGAATTCTAAAATTTTTAAGTTGTAAAAATTTAATACCTGGAATGTGTTCTGACAGAGGATGAAATCTGCGCCACTTAGATTCGAAGACCCATTGACATGACCAATGATGCATTTCGAAAGATAAACAGTGTCTTGAGCAATTTGAATGCTTTTTTGAAAGTAAAGAAAATATTACTGGATGGTTATGTCATTTCTGTCCTCCTATATGCCATTAAATGCTGGATAATCTGCTCAAAGATAAAGGAAGTACCCAAAGAAACAGAAAATGTTCTAAGGATACCATTGATCAAACATGTGAGCCATGTCAAGGTTTTGGAGATGCTTTATACAAAAATGTAAATTATACTTAACACCAGGAAGAGACAGCTGACATTTTGGGACACGTCATGAGGAAGAAGGGTTTCGAAAATCTAATACGCTCAAGATGAACAGAGAGAAAGAGAAGCAAGGGAAATCTGCGCGGGACATATTTGATGGGCATGAAAAGGGGGATGGCCGAACGAGGTATGCCACAGATCACAAGAGGAAAAATATTGAGAGTGACAAAGGATAGTGGAAAGTGGAATTACATGTTCGCCTACGTTCTGAAGGAACACGGCACGTAAACTATAGAAACATGTACTTCTTAATGAGCGAGAATCAATGAGTACAAAAACAGAATGTACATGTTGTCAGCAAGAGAAAATCCCGGAAAGCAAAGTATCAGTCTGTAGATTTCAATATTAAAAAAGTACATACATTTAAATAACGAAATAATATTTTAACAGAGGTGGAACATAGCGACACCGAAGAAACATTTGATTAGCCAAATATATATTTGAAAAGTAAACTTCTTTTTTATGAGCCTTGTCTTTTCAAAACGTAGGGGATCATTGCCTTCCGCGTCCCCCTATTCCTGGTGGCTCTCAGCACGCATTCTCCTGTAACAACGTAACCCCCGTTCTGCTAAGGTCTTTTGAATATGCTATCCGTTGCTTTCCTCTGTTTCTTTTCCCCTCTAGATGACCTGTTAGTATCAGATTCTTCAATCCCATTTTCCTCATTTCATGTCCCAGGAATTTTAGTTGTCTCTTCCTTATGCTTAATATTAATGTCGTCTTCGTTTCCATCATTTCCAAAACATCATCATTGATCACATGATCGGTCCATGATATCCGCAGCATCCTTCTGTAGAACCACATTTTAGTTGCTTCAAGTTTTTCTTTCATCTTTGATGATATTGTCTAGCATTAACTAAAAACCTGAAAAATGTAGTTAGAATCAATGGAAATTATATTGAACTGCATGTAATATTAAACCTCGTGCATGGTCGCAAATGAGGATGATATCGATTAGCAACAGATACCTTTTTGTACAGAACGATTGTGAGAATTCGTTGGAGTTAGCAACAAGCAAATTTTATAATAAAAAAATGAACCCTTCTTTTCAAAATTATAGAGAGACAGCTGAAATGTCTTGGAAATGAGAATGGAGAGCTTGGAACTTTATCACTACCAGAACATATCAAGGGCAAAGGTAAATAGAACGCAGTAGTTCACGTATATAACAAGCATGTATGAATAGTTTGAGGCACGTGGGCGGAAGGTTTGTCAATCGAGTAAAGGCTGCTAAGGGCCAGAAGTTTTGAATATGTTTAGAGAGACTTTATTGGCCATTTCCTAATAAGAAAAGAATAAGATATAACATTATTTTCAATAGTATTAAAAATTAAAGTGTAAATCATTGTCAAAGTCTATGTAACAGCTTAAGAATTTTCCAGAGAAAATTAGTTGTTGATTTGTTGATTTTGTTTAACGGGATTTCAAACACAATTGGTTATTTAATGCAGAAATGTAAACATATTTTAACACAAAATTATGGCTTCAACTGAAAATAAATCAATATCATTGTTAATTCTGTAATAACAGGTATTTTTAATTAAAAACTTGCATAAAAATACTGTTATATTAATACTTTCCTATTCTTTTGTTTTTCGTTTGTTAGTTTACTATTTATACATATCTTTGACCTAACAGTTGTTACCACTGTGACCCAGAGTAAACTGAAAATAACAGGAATTAAGAGGTGGTTCAATGATCCTCAAGTCCGCCATTCTCCCGATTAGACTTCTTGATACTGGATGTAGTTTATCGTCATACCCAGAATAATCAAGAGAAAGACACGTTTATTTTGTCAGGCTTGAAAGAACAAGATTGATCATTTGGCTAGAAGCTATGAATTAAGAAGCTGCTGTTTTTCTGTGAATGTAATTGTAAATTGATTAAGAATAGTATATTTTTAATCAAAACCTTTTTTACGAATAAGAAAAAAATCTATATAGGTATTCTGAATTCGCGAATTTCTTTATTATAATAGATAAATAAATATTTTTACACGTTTTATATTCCGATAAAATGTCAAAGAAAAGATGCAATCGTATTATTTGCTGCAGGGAAATTTTATTCAAATTATATTCATTGGAAAAATGTATGTATGGATGAGACTTTTAATATGTTTTCTTCCGACGATTGTTGTTAAATCACATATGCTCTGCATTATGAAAAACAAACTCCAAAAATATCAGACAGATTGTATTACATGAGCGGAGGTGCTGAAAATCTGTCTGTGCGAACACAATCTCTTAAAAAAATAAGTTCGTTGATATTTAGTCATTTGGTTTATTGTCATTTTTATGGAGTGGTTATGGCTGAAAAGTTGTGCATACGACTTCTTAGATGATGTGGGTTACAAAACTGAATAATTAGAAAAATACGCTGCTAAATATTGAGAAAAGATTTGTTATGACTAGCTTTAAACTAGATGTCTATGAACGTACGTTTTATGTTAGGGTTTTCAGATAAAGCTACCATAACTTATTCAAAATTTGTATATTTTCCAGCAGAAGTGAAGAAATCGCACAAAAGACAAATTTTTATTAAAATCGCCGACGATATATATGTCTGTGCCGAATCAAGGATATTGAATCGTGCATTAAAAAAATATCTGATACATTGTATATTGCTAGAGATAGAGACGTATATATGTCTGTTGTGGACGTGCGAGTGAGGATCTGCACAAAATAATGAACGACAAAAACAGATATTGTGATAGAAAAGTTGGTTATATTGAACGTAATATACAAACTTGAATGCAGGTTAGTAAATCCAGGAATACTATTAGTAAGAAATATATATATACAAGTCGTGAAGTGAAGTCGTTGGAAATAGTATATCCGTCTGTATTATTCTAGCTGAGTGGGGCTCAGAGCTAGTCTGACTTCTGACAAGGTAGTCTCTGAGTAACTTCGGTATCTCTCGGTAACTTACTTATCAGTTCCGGTACACTCCGATAAATCTAACTCTCAACTCTCAACTGCTGTTCTCTCTATGGAAGGAGTATATGTATACTCATTCGAGTCCATTATCAAATACGGAAGGGGAGATCCCACAACAATATCCATGATTCTTCTGGTCTGTGACGACACCTTAGATACAGTAGTAATGACTCTGATTGGTTTATTTGACGAGTGTATAACCATCTGATAATTTTTGTTGTTTCCAGTTCTAACCTGACTCTGAATGGTAGTACCTAATACGGTCTTAGCTATAGGAAAATATTAAAAACCTAAACTGGGCTCAAACACTATAAAAGTAGAAAGAAATACGTTTATATAGGGAAAAAACCGGTAATGCTTATTTATATAAAAAAATACCAGTAATAAATTTGTGAAACACATAATTACAAGTAATATATTTTTGTAAAGAAAATTACTAAAACACTCAATAACTTTAATTTTGTCATAAAATAACCCTTAAGAAGTTGAAATGCTACTAAACAAACCAATAAATATCCTTGACACGGTGTAAATACTAGATAACGCGGTATGCCCTTTAAAATTCTTTGAATATTGTTCATAAGATGAAATCCTTACAGACGACAAAAAATTGTAGTAACAAATGTTCCGTAATGTTAATATATTGCCTAACATTATTGTGATATCTAGAAATCTATATATCATATTATGAATAAAACATCGATGAAACAAAAAAAAACGAATAAAATTATTCATCATCTAATCAAAGAAGGTGATCCACTATCACAAGTCTTACCCTTATACATGAAGTACGTGTTCTCTCATTGGTGCCTAGAATACAACGAATGCATTCCCTGCAAGGCAGGTAAATTCTTATAAAATGATGCCAGCTACCAAGTCAAGGTAAATCTGGGCAATCGTTATTTAAACATATGTAAAAAAAATTATCGGCAATAAATTCTTGAAATATATAATTACAAGCATTATAAAGAAAATTATTAAATCTCTCAATAAATTTAATTTCGTCAATATATAACCCGTAAAAAGTTTAAATGCCAATAAACAAATCATTAAATATCCTTGACAAGGTGCAAACACTGGATAACCCGTTACTTCCTTTAACATTTTTTCAATATTGATCATAGGATGAAATCCTTACAGACGACAAAAAATGGCAGGAACACATGCTCCGTCCTGTTAATATATTGCATTCCTTATTGTGGTAATTAGAAATCTATATATTATATTCTGAATGAAACATTGATGAAAATAAAAAAAGTATAACAATAGTTCATTAACGAATCAACGAAGAAGGTGATCCACTATCACAAGTTGTACATTTATACGTGAAGTACTTATCCTTTTATTGGTTCCTAGAATACGACAAATGCATTCCCCTGCAAGACATGCAGATTCTTATGAAAAGAAGCTACTTAGTCAAGATTAATCTGGACTAGCGTTATTTAAATATACGTGAAACAACTAATTTCAGTGTTATTTTCAATTTTTTACATATGATTTTATAATTATTATTATTTCTGTGTAAGTCCAAATGTTTTGGGGACAGTTACTAAAACGCTTCCCAAGCTTAACATAGGACAATTTCCATAGAAAGAAAGAAAAATGTGCTAGATTGCTATGAGATATCAGTTCTTTAATACGACAGTGAATTCTGGACAATATTACCTAAGATGAGGAAAATCTTGAAGCAGCGGAAATCTGGTTTTACAGACGGATGCTGCGGATATTATGGACCGAGCATGTGAGCAATAATGAGGTTTTGGAAAGAATGGTATCGAAAAGAAAACTAATATGAGCATCAGCAAGAAACAACTGAAGTTTCTGGAACTTGCAATGAGGAACGAGGGCTTGGAGACCCTGATACTGACAGGTCTGATAGAAGGGAATAGAGACAGAGGAAGGCGATGGTTAACATATTTGAAGGGCCTGATAAGGTGGATGACGGAACGGAGGTTGCGTGGAGTAGCATGAGAAAACATATTAAGAGCCACCGGGGATAGGGAGACGTAAGAAGCCATTATAACCTACGTCCAATGTGGGTATAAAATGGGGGATCAATTTTATATTATAATCAATATATAAACTGATTTCTCATTCTGTGGCCACGCTAGTCACTATACATTTATATTCTAGATTTATGGGCTTGAGATAGTGGATGACAGAACGGGGGTTGCACGGTGTAACAGCAGAAAGCGTGCTAAGAGCCACCAGGGATAGGGATACGTGGAAAGACATGATCGCCTACGTCTTGAAAGGGTAGGGCGCATAGAAGAACAAGTATCTCGAGCCAAGCTTACTAATTGATCATTTTTCTCTTAATACTTGGACTTCAATGAAACATCAATGCGCCTTTCATGTGGAAAGCATTCTATTAAATCGATTTAAGCAATAGAATTACAAATATAGTCAGTGTCATGTGTTATTTTTTCTTTTTCTAGACAGGCTAATATTTCGAATCGGTCTTTTTGTGAAGTAACTCAGTATAGCTATAGAAACGAGATGTAGATCTAATATCTCGTAAGGTTTCGAATAACATTCTTTCTAAAAGTAAACGTACTCTTCAAATTCTCCTGCAGTTCTGCTATTTTCTTGTCTACTTCCCCAATCTCTATCTCTTTCTCTTGCTCTGATTATATATATATATATATATATATATATATATATATATATAGATAGATAGATAGATAGATAGATAGATAGATTTAAAGTTTTGTCACGTTATTCGATTTACACACCCTTAATTTAACGGCCACATATAATGTCAATTTAGAATAAATCAGTTTTCAATATATATATATATATATATATGCAAGAATATAGCTATAAAAACGAGAAGTAGATCTAGCATCTCGTAAGGTTTTTAATAAAATTCTCTCTAAAAGTAAACGCACTCTTCAAATTCTTCTGCAGTTCTGCTATTTTCTTATTTACTTCCCCCATCTACTTCCATTTGCTCTCCATATATATATATAGTTTAGAAAAAAATTTAGATATTCTACATTTTCGTGGGTAATACGTATTTCGCCGACGATGATGACCTTGCGGCTCGTCAGACCCAAATGATACAACATTTACTCTTCAAAATATCCTCTAAAAACATTATACACAAACGCTCAACTGTCCAAATTTAGGATAAACATTTCTAAACGTAAATTGCAAAAAAAGAATTAGCTCATTCAAAAGAAACCCCAAAGAGAGAAAAAGTAAAAACGAAAAAGTAAACAACTGATAAATGGAAAGAAGAGAAAAAAAAGAAAAGAAATAGAAGGAGAAAGAGAACAAACTGTATGTTGAGAAATTAGTTTTAACGTCAGTTATCAACATAGCGTCGATAGCAAACCGTCTCTATCGGAATTTACCTGACTATTATACCAAGTGTTCTACGTTAGATAGATAGATAGATAGATAGATAGATAGATAGATAGATAGATAGATAGATAGATAGATTTACAGTTTTGTCACATTATACGATTTATACAACCTTAATTTAACTGCTACATATGACAATTTAGAATAAATCGATTTCCAACACTTTAATATATGCTAGAATATAAGTAATAAAATATTATCTACGATACTGATAAAACCTCATATATTTATAATTACAAATATGCTTCACAGTACTTGATAAGCACCACAAAGAAAAAAACTTATTCACTGTTATTATCGACATGTATACTATCTCATTCGGACATGAGTAAACTAACATACAATAAAAATTACACCGATAGTGATTGTTGTTTACTTAAAAAGTTATATTTGAAAATACTATATATATATATATATATATATATATATATATATATATACTGTGCAAAAGTATTAGGACAAGAACCATTTTATCTTTTATGAGGCATATTGACAAAAAATAAACAAATTAAGTAACGTAATTTTATTTGATTTACTCAAAACACGCTTTAACAAGAAAATACTTGTTCCAAAATAAAGTTAATATTTGACATCACAAGGTTCTTCATTGTATCTAATAGTATTTCCTACCAAGTAGATTGTATTTGTTCCCAAAGTCAGTGTTGCAAAGTAACATTAGATCCATCAATTTTCTTATCCAAAATATCTCATAGATGTTCAATAGAATAGTTTCAAAATAACTTCTTTTATAGAAAATAAGAAAAGTTAAATTTAAATTGTTTTTAATACATTCCATTTACACCTAGTTTTAAATAATCAATATTTATTAGCAATTTACTTGGCTTTTCAGCCTGTATCTGAATTTCAGTGAGGCTTTTAGAAAAATCGCCCCTGTCTTAATGCTTCTGCACATTAACAGCTTTGTGCAAAAGTGTTTGGACAGCGGTGATTTTTAACATTATTTTGATAGAATAGTTCTTGTCCTAAAACCTTTGCACAATACTATATATATATATATATATATATATATATATATATATATATATATATATATGAGTGTGTGTGTGTGTGTGTATATATATATATATACATGTATATATATATACATATATATATAGAGAGAGAGAGAAACAGAGAGAGAAAGAGAGAGAAGGCGAGAGAGATACCTGGATTTTAGTCTACAGTCACTTTTCCATCGCACCTTTTCTACGAATATTTGAATTGGTAATTGTTTGAATAACATCTCTTCTATAGTCACTATGCTTTATTATTTTAGCGCAGTACTAAATTGATAACAAGGTCTCATCAATTCAAAGTTGAAAAGTCATAAGTTCTGTGTTAACAGTTCATTTTCTAGATCTTCTCGCCAGTGGAAATGTTTAATATTGAAATATTTAAATGCTATGTCAATCACAATGATTGCCCTCTAGATTAATCTTCATTCTTTTCGCACCTTAATAATGTTTTGCTTTTATCTTATTATTTTAAACTTTGTAACCATTTGAGTCTTAGTGACCTTACAGCCTGAAATAGTGAAATCAATAATAAAAAATATAGTTCCGCCCATTAAAATTGATTTCCCATGTCAGTTAGAAACCATACATTACTATAGATATATACAAATTTCAATTTAATGTATCGAAGTACCAGATAATTTTCTAAACATATACTGCTAATTATAAGTGCCAATGAATGTCTGTTATGTTTAATCATAACTCGTTCTAAACATCGTATTTGGCTTTAATTTCAGGTGAATGATAATAAAGAAAAAGATTCTTATGCGGTGCGACGTCATAGAGTCACATTACAAATTTACAAACTACCTTTACTATTTGGTAACTGTTATCGTTGATTTGCAAAACTTTCTGTCAACACAAGATAAAATCATCTTTGACGGAAGATGTTTTTATGGTAAAATCCTTGTAAAGTCTCTGAAGATGGCTCATGTGAGCCGAAGGCTTAGAACCAAATTTATAAATAAATAAATATCCAAATATCAGTGAATAAATATCCAAATATCAGTGAACTTTTGTTTTTATTTTTACTTGAAATTAAAGCAAAAATGTGATGTTTAGAACGATTCATTATCAAACGTAATAGACATTCATTGTCGCTTATATTTAACAGTATATGTTAAAAAATTTCAATATATATATATATTTAATTTAAGCAAGAATATTATTCTACAAGTATTCCATATTTAGAATTATTATTACTCAATCACCAAAAGTAATATATACACATGACCTTACCAACCTTACTTATCTTATACACTGTCATTTTTATTGAAATTATGATAGTTATCAACTAAACATTCCAAACTAATAGTCATATTTTTCCTCCGTTCTGCTGTATTAATCTCCCGCTATTATTATTTAATTTCTCAATAGAAGCTACCCGCTAAAAATATCTTTTTTACAAATGCCCTTCATTATTATCTAAATATTTTTCTTTAAAAACCAAATCATCTAGCAAACGAAAACCCATGGACTTTAACTATAATCATAATATAAATATATTCTCTCATATCTTTCAACAGGTATATCTTAAATATTATACAAGATACCCAAAATAATAATGCATTTAGCAAACTAGCCCTTGTGTAAAACAAAAATGATGCAATCCATTGTCAATATTTAAACGTCTAAACTGAATCAATCAAATACGCTCCAAGGTAAGTATAGAAGTAATGCCTTAAGATAGCAAATCTGTAAGTAAACCGTACCCAACAGAAATTACATTTCTCAAAATACAGAAATTAAAGTATACCTTCTCACCTTACTTGTGAAGATTCTAGCGTAGTTTATCTGATTTTCTCTATATTTCTATTGAATACAAATATACTGGGTCTCTGAATGCCCTCCCCAATTCAACCATCTCAAATATAGAAATCTAATTATTCTACTATAACACAGCCTTTAAAATTAAATGAACTTAAGTAAGAACAATATTGCACATAACGTTATCGCAGGTCTCATTATAATTGAATATAGAATGTTGTCAGATGTAGATGTGCCCAACAACAGAAAATGCTACGAAACAAAACACCAACCGGAGTAAGTTGCTTATATGTCCTTGTCAGATGAAGACTTTTACATGAATGTCATGTGTGACATGAAATCCTTTCAGAAATATATAGTGTCAGCTGTATGCAATCGCTTTCTAAAATCAAGGATTTACTTTGAGTGAATAAATCCTAATTAAAACAATGCCAAAGATCATACTGCTTTGAAAATTTTTAACTGACGCTACAGTATTACAAACGACATACTGTATCAAATAAAAGATACATAACATGAGGGCAACTAATATCAATAGCATATTAAGTGAATAGCACATTTAACTCGAAGAAAAAATGAAGTCAAAATCAAGATTTTAACGTCCACACCACGTCAGATATATTGTTAAGGAAGAAACACATATCAATATTGAAATGTGTGATAGCAGATACTTGAGAAACCTGTTTTTCTATACACAAGTTTTTTACGAAAAATGTTTTATAAATTTCAAACGAAAACAATATGTGTTACTCAGTCTATGAATGCTAAATGTTTCTTCTTAAAGAAAACGGCTAATATTAGCATTTTATATTTATTGCCATTTAATTCATAAACAGTCGTAAAAAGTGTTTAATGCAATTGTATTCTTAATCTTAATAGATATGATTTGGGATTACTCACCAACCTAAGAATTATTAATGATTCTTCTTTGTAAGAAAATCGAAATTAATCAGCAGAGTGTTAATATTTTGGTTGTTAAAAGGACTTGACTATATTTTATACATATATACGCTATATTTCTTGGTGTCTCTACTGAATTACAGCACAGACATTAAACCAAATCCACTTATTGGTAACGGTCTCATTTTTAGTTACATTATAACATATGAGATTGTCTGATCAATTAACGTTTTGTTATTCAAGAGCCATTATTCACACATGATTTATGGTCAAATAAATTTATCATTGTCAAATTATCATTCATTGTGTTGATAGTTGTGTTGTAGAATTTTGACGATAGTTGTGTTGTAAATTAGGCGTAGAATTTTGACGAAAGTTCATCACATTACCCATCATAAAATTATAAATTGTTGTTCTCGGCGATTTTATGAACAGGGAATTTGAGTAAAAGTAAGTTATAGAAAAACAGCTTTTCCCATGCTATCTTGAATTTTCAAGAACGAAGAACATAAGGGTGAAGTGGAAATCTAAGGAAAGCCAGTGCTACAGACGATAATTTGATGAATCACATTATTACACGACCTACCACATGTTCTTATGAGAATATGTTTTCTGCTTCCAAATGGAACAGAGGACAGTTCCATGAGTTTTGCGTCTTCTAAGATTTGGGTTTATTTTGGAATTCATTAAACTCACTCGTAAATCACAGGTTCCTGCTCCTTTGAAATTAAAGCGTTAAACCTGTTAACCGAAGACTGTGTTGCTTTCAGATGAATCTACTCAACAACAGCTTTTTATGCACAAAATAAACATTAGAAGACTGCTTGGTAAAAGTTTTGATGAATCTTACAACAAACACATCAAGCAAGATTCGTTAAGCCAGATTATGTTTGCCATTTTCAAATCTGGATCATTTTGAGTCTACTTCTTACCTCCAGGAATAGCGATAACATGATTGGCATATCTTCTAATTTCCTTCTTTTTTTGTTACTATATATATATATATATATATATATATATATATATATATATATATATCAGTAAATTGAGAACATATTTATTGGGGATAGCTATTTCAACAGTTCGTTTCGAGACATGAATTGTCAACCCCTTTCATTTAAAGAATAGAGAAAATTTCTTATACCTGAATCAGGGGCTACTAAAGAAAGTTTAGGAAATGTTGGTTAGTATAAAGTTAAGCCGAGGGAAATCGTACTGGTAAATTTGTTTTTGGTAGTAGGAGACATGTGGTTTGAATATTGAATTATTAATGGTAGGTAGGAGGGAAAAGGTTACGGATTCACCAAATTTAAAATCTAATTTACGTAAAACACAAATTCTATTTTGAATGTATGAGAAAAAAGATAACTATTGAAATTTAAATTTATTACAGTTACGGCCCATACAATAATATACTGATTTGTAAATTTTTTATGTTGTAACTAATTCGTTTTTGGTATTAATAGTACCATTGTTTTTTTTTCTTTTCTCAAGACAAACATCAGATGAACAAACACTTTTGATAATTGTACGCATTTTTAACATGAACTGAACATGACAGGGATTGTATCTCATATGTCCAGGAAAGGAATATATATCTGATTCGAGATTGCAAGCAGTTTTAGCAAAGGTAACCGCGTAGGAAAATCTGATAAGTAGACGTAATGGTCGGTACTCGTCGTATGCACTATCCTGAGACGAAGGCCTAATCAATAGTCGTAAACGAATAGTCGTAGACCTCTAGTCGACGACCTGTAGGCCTCTAGCAGTAGACGTAGGCACGTAGACCTCTCTGCGTCCTCGCCTTTGTCTGTATTTGTGGCTGATACCAGCCAATCACATTATTGTGAGTGGGGATGAAGGTGTCTGGATATTCATTATATATTCATTACATCACTATCGAAATATTTTAAGCTATCTCAAAATTTATATTTCAGTATTAGCAGTATAGCCCAGCATAGCTCGGATATAATAAAAGTTTTAAAACTAATCCATGGTCCTGGAGCTCAGAATCTTTGGACGTTAGCACGAAAATCTAAAAAGCAATAGTTGTTTCCAGCGAAAGCGAAACCGTAGACTGAAAGAAAATGAATGGATGTAAGTCAAATTTTAATTTCTTGGTATCGATATCAAATAAGTTTCTTTTCGCCGTAAAGTGAATTTTGAAGGCTAAATATGTCCTCTGAGTAAATGGTATTATGGTTAAGACTAAGAACTACAATTATACCTACTTAGAGCCAAACTCGAAGCAAAAACTCTAAATGAAAATGCTGAAAAAAATAAAGAAATACAGGCAGATAAAGAGACACACACATAAACATCTTGCCTTATATATATATATATGTATATACATATATATATATATATATATATATATATATATATATGTTATCGAATTTCTACACTATAGTAAAGACTGCAACCTTGAAATTTCTGAATATCCTTTCTTATGTCCTTGTCTATGTGTGTATCAAATTTGATTAAAATCGGACCACTCCTTCTATAAGCCGATTTTTTCGATTATCGATTTTCGATAATTATCGGGAGTACCTTGACACAAAACCTAGCTAGGAACACTCGCAGACGGTTATAGTACAGCTGTGTAAATTTTCAAGAAAATTGGTTCAGCTGTTTCGGCGTCTATAGATAACAGACACACACACATATACACACAGACAAACAAAATTCCATTTATAAATAAGTTTAGCTAGATACGGTGCTGTTTTATTGGTGGCATTTTATTTTCTTTCTTTTGTTTTTGCTTTGATTTTGTTTATTTGGGGCTCTTTTTTACCTTACTGTTATGTCGTGTGTAAAAAATGAGCAATGGTTACTTCCGGGTCGTCACCGGAAGTCTACGACTGACTTGTCGATCGTCTGCTCGGCACACTCTACTACGTAGATGCCACAATTACTTTACATAGTAATGGAACAGTCCATTATAGCCGAATAGGCGCGGGCGTCCCAACACTTACTTGGCTTACATAGTTCAATAAGTGCATCTAAAAAAGGGCGTTTATCGCGTTCGCCATCGCATTTCAGCATTTTGACCTGGCTTGGTACTAATTAATGTTAGGCCAACCCCATGGAGATTTCTCCAGGTTTAACTTTCTTACAGAAGGAGGTACGGTTTTAATACACTGCGCCTGAAGCATCATCAAACAAAAGAAGTATCTCGCGTCTTTGGAATTTTTTCTACCTACTTTATACCTCGACTTTGTGGGACAAGTAGGCTCTCGTGAAAAAAAATCAATAGCTACTTGGCTCAAAGTATAGTATCTGTTCTCATCAGCCCAATCTGGTTTTCTCTATCCAGATGTGTCTTTTCTGATTTGGGAATTCTTTCTTTCCCTTTCTCACTGAAACCAAATATTGTCATTTCCCCTATTTCGAAGCGAACAAAACGCAGAATAGATCATTATTTATTAGATTTTGGTAAGAACTAATAGTCATGATAAATAAAGACGGGAGTTACAAACCTAAATATATTGTCATTGTTATTGTATAACCAAAATTAATATTCCCGTTATGTGAATGTTTTCATTTTTAATAACTTTAATTATTATGGCAATTATTATAATTCTAAATAATTTATATCTTATGTTCTCAGACACAGACAAGAATAAGAAGAGACTATAAAATTCATTTTCATTGCTTTTACAAAATGGCTCGTGATTCTAGCAGTGAAATAATTAACGTCTGCTAGATTTTATATTTAATCCAGTTGTGTGTATTTGTATGTATGTATGTATGCATGTATGTATCTATGCATGTATGTATGTATGTATGTATGTGTGCGTATATATCAGGAATGCTTCGAAATTTAGTTAATTTTACCAAAGCCGATAACACGGGATAGGGCGTACAATTTGCCGGACGAATGTTCTTCAATACAAAGATGTTGGAAAACGCGAAGGCCGGTGGCATCAGCGCGTTTATCTGGAAAATCGACACATAAGATCACAGTAAGTGGAGGTTTGCAGGCAAAGCAGGCATACAGATACGAGAGAAGAGATTTGAAGAAAAAAGAAAGAGAATAATGGAAAGTGAGAGGCCTGACCAAATCGTAGAGAACAGCACAAGCAACCAGACATCACACTTGTGTTGAGCATTCAAGAATTTAAACAATACCATAGCCAGAATACGCGCTGCAACCCATTCGGAGACTAGACTGGTTCCTAGCCTACACGCCAGTTATTTGTTTAGATAGAAGAATGCTACAAAATGAACATGCCCGGCAATGTGTTTTTCCTAAAATTAAAAATATTTTCTCATTTTCTACTATCAGAATTTTTATTATTAAAGAAAAGCATTACATCGTATATGGTGCAAAGAACAATCGAGGTGTTTGTGGTGTAATAGACAGTGACTATGAATGAGAAATCAGGGAACATTTACGAATTCCAACCGAGGATGCATTATCATAACAAACAATGTATAAAGGAACTGGAACATTTAGTTAGAAACAAAAAAGTATACTTAGTTTCTATGTAATCTTGGTCTTTTTATATAGCAATGAATCCGGGAGAAATTGCATTACAGAAGGCAAAAATCCTGAGACACCTGAAATCTGGTTAAGAATGTCGTGGACTGAAATTCTGACAAATATCGACGTTTAAAAAATATGAAAAAAAAACAAAAGCATTTATGCGTTACGTCATAAAGAAACGGTTGAATTTTCCAAGATTTAATATGAGGAAAAAAGTTTTAAAATTTGTAACACTGATTGACCATTTTGCAGGCAGGAGGAACAGAGAAAAACAGCATAGAGCTTATCTAGCCTTCCTGAGTATATGGTAAACAGAATCAAGATTAAGATAGGTAGCAAAAAGTATTGGGAATTGGGAGAGCCCTGATCGGGCACAGACACGGAACATAAAAGACAACGAAGGTTAACTGTCTTTATAAACCTCCAGTAAACATCTATTCATCCCCCAGCTATGTGCAAATAACTTTGGCTAAATATCATTGTTTTAGAGATGTTGACTCACCAAATGCTGGACAATATCATCAAAGATGATGGAAAATTTTGAAGCAACTGAAATGTGGTTCTAAAGAAGGATGCTGCGAATGTCATGGACCGATCATGGGAGGAATTATGAGGTCCTAGAAGTAATGGAAACGAAAAGGCAATTAATACTGAGCATCAGGAAGAGACAGCTGACTTTCCTCGGACATGCAATGAGGAAGGAGGACTTGGAGAATCTGATACTACCAGGCCAGATACCGGGAAAAAAGACAGGGGAAAGCAACGGATAACATATTTGAAGGAGCTAATCAGGTGGATTATGGAGTGAGGGTTGCATGGTTTAACAGGAGAAGGCGTGCTAAGAGCCAGCAGGGATAGGGAGATGTGGAAAGACCTGATCGCCTACGCCCTGAAAGGACAGAGAACATAGAAGGAAAAGAAGATTTGCCAAAGTTAACCATCTCCCAGTAAACGTTGTCCATCCGTGAGGAAGCGTTGTCTTATGAAAATACACAGTGCCTGTAATGCGTCAGTCGCGTGAAATATGCATTGTACAAGGAGAAAATTTCCTTACATTTTAGTAGATTCTTACGTATCTAAACTTATTTATAAATGGATTTTGTGTGTGTGTGTGTGTGTGTGTGTGTGTGTGTGTATCCGTTACCTATAGATTCCGAAACGGATGAACCGATTTTCTTGGAAATTTACACAGTTGTACTATAAGCGCCTGCGAGTGGTCTTAGCTAGGTTTTGTGTCGAGGTACCCCCGATAAATATCGAAAATCGATAATCGAAAAAATCGGATTATAGAAGGAGTGGTCCGATTTTAATCAAATTTTATACACTCATAGACAAGGACATAAGACACGATATTTAGAAGTTTCAAAGTTGCAGTTCTTACAATCGTGCAGAAAATCGATAATATATATATATATATATATATATATATATATAAAATGCAAGATGTTTGTGTGTGTATCTATTTATCTGTCTGCATGTCTTTTATACAAATCCACAATTATCCGATTCTCACCAAACTTCAGCTGAGTCTGAGGTCCAGGATCATGGATTAGTTTTAAAGCTTCCATTACACCCGAGCGACGCCGGGCTATACGGCTATAAAAAAAATAAAGGAGACAATGACTTTCATTAAACTAAAATTAAATAATATGAGTCCTATATTTAAAAGTGTTTGGCAAATTAATGCCAAAATGAAAACATCCTCTAAATATATGTAGCCGAATGCAAAATCCGATGAACCAAAAAAAGAAACTGTTAAAAACAATGTAGGTTTATAAGATTGCAAATTATTAAATACTATATCATCGGAATTTGACAAGAAGTAAAACGCTAAAATAAAAAGTGGTGACGATACTCATATTAACACGCGTCACCTATTTTGCAAAGCGTTGAATAAATATTGGTATTTTAAACCGGATTCTGAAATCAATAAACTCACCTCCATAATTGCATAATGGTCTAATTAATAAATGTCCAATATTATATTAATTAGACCAGTAAAAATTACAAATGAAAAATAAAATAAATAATTAAAGTTAATTGAAAACTGACAGAGATCACGAAAGAGAAGTTTCATGCTAGGAAACACTAGAAAAAATAAATAACAAAAATGACTGTCAAAGAAAAATTAAATCAAAATGGTTGCTGGAAATAGGAAAAGATTCTGGAAGAAAAGGAAGAACGAAGTGAAGGAAGGAAGAAAAAGTAGAAGGAAGGAAGGGGGGAAGAAGAAAGGAAGGAAGGGGGAAGAAGAAAGGAAGGAAGGGGGAAGAAGAAAGGAAGGAAGGGGGAAGAAGAAAGGAAGGAAGGGGGGAAGAAGAAAGGAACGAAAGAAATGAAAAAGTAATTGAAAAGTCTACGAAGAATAATCTAAAAAGTAGAAACAGAATATTAGTCAGTTAATTGATCACGCTTGGGCTATCATGTCTCGAAAGAGACATGACAGACTGAGCAGAAGATTATCTGGCAGTAGGTTGCCATTGCTTTGTACGGTAGACTATTGCCAGCCAAGGCTATAGAACCCAATATTTCCTGTTATTTAACCCATGACTGGAGGAAAAGGATGGATTAAAAATTTTCCCAAGGGTATTTGCACGTAAATGAATGAACGGAATTACAACTGGAATTCGAACCCGGCTCCCCAATTTTTCGTTCCGAGCCGACATGCACTCCTCCACAACGTACATCAGAAACAGAATATACATAAAAAATTAAGATGAAAAAGAAAGAAAATGAGACGAAGAAGGAAATTCAAAGAAGAAATTCCAAGGAGAAAACATTCGAAATATGTATTTAGTACAAGAGAAAGAAAAGTTACCATAGAATCTAGAAAGAGAACGGATAGTAGAAAAAACATATACATTCTGCATGTTAAAATCGAAATTTATTAAAAGAAAGAATTAAGTATAGGTAGTATTTAATGATCATTGAGAAGATTAAGGGTATCCAGTTTTGAAGAAAATGTTTGTAGTAATGATTTATTGGAAAAAGTTTATGCGTATGTAGGTATATATTTATTAGTGTTTGTTTAGTAGGAAGTTCTTTGGATGAAGACGAAGTAGAATAAATCAGCACCCGAGAAAGAGGGAGAAAGGGGACAATGTCAGGGTCATTTGAAGATTCTCCCGTTACATTTTAGTTTGGTATCTCTGCTGCTTCCATGATGAGACTGACTGGCTGATTTCCATCTAGTCCTAAGAATCTCGCACTGGATCACGAATTCCCTTTAATCTTGCAAACCGCTTCCATTGGTCAAAAATTAATTTAACATCTACTTGCAAAATCCGGTTTTTACTTTTTCTTGAAGCAAATTGTCACCCTTTTTTTTCTTTGGGTAAAACCAGGATTTCACACGTCATTGTGAATTTTTGTAAAAGTGAAAAATAATGTTGATTTTAATTCTTAATTTCCTATCCCCCAATATATATATATATATATATATATATTCGTCATCCACATACAAACCTGTTTCACTGTATCATAGCTCATAAGTGTGGCTAGACACATCCACTTACTTCTGGCCAGGATCAATACTCGACCGATTTGGTGTCAATCGGATTCTCTAACCCCTAATTCAAAGGTGTCTGGAACCAGAGAATGGAAATTTTAACGTGTTGTATATAAGCATTGTATACACACGCCAGTCACTGAGGAGCAACGCGTGAATTGCAGAAGTGGAATCGGCTTTAAAAATGCCCTTCTCTAGAGAGGTGAATCATATATATATATAACACAATGCAAGGTAGTAAATCCACTAATCCGCAAGTAGTGTGAAAGAACAAACTAAAAGGAATATTTTTAAGGAGTGAGAATCATAGGTGTGTGATTACGAACACAGTAGATAATGACTAACATTGAATTTAATTTTTTGAAAATTAACGTTTTCTGGAAAACACGCAGTCGGTGGACAGTTTCCCGAGCAAAACGTGAATGAAAATGACTATAAGCATAGGATTTAAGATAACATATAGTCACTTCAAGTAGACCTTGTTTCAAAACTAGTACCCCACTTAATACTGTTTAGGTATCATAATGCATAAATAATCCGAACATTTTCAATGGAATTATTAATACAAAGATGCACGGGGGAGCTACATTGTAACAAATAGCAAGTTGTTAAAGCCTTGACGTTAGTTGAAGTCCATTAATAGTGCTGATAATTCTTTCGTTTTATCAAGAATTTCCCAAAATACAAAAGGTGCACAGGGCCATATGTGGCAGCAACATTCAAAGCATTGAAGAATAGAAGACTTACGAATGTACCACCCCAATGTTCCGTCCGAACAATTTTCTCCGGTGGCCGTTCTCCACGCTGTGATGTTGCCGGGAATTTGTAGAAAATGTCGGCCGGACAGCTGGGGGTACAAGATTGAACTATAAGGAACGAACTTCCACAACTTGGATGAGTTGAAATGATGCTTTATTCGTTTAGAGTTAGCCTTTTCGGTTGGGGCAGGCGAATGTGACACACAGCTCTAACTCTAATTAATGGAGATCAACAAATCCGAACTGACCGAAACAAGACGAACGGAGATTCTTCCTTCAAGCTCGCACCCGGCGGACTCAACTTCACTTAACTCGTCTTCACTGACTGACTCACTTAACCGACTTCTATTTATTTAAATGAAAATCCGGAAATCCGGAAATGCTTTAGACCACCGGTGACAAACATTGGCAACTGTAAGTCGGAAATTTCAGTTATCATTTTTTTATCTTAATAAAGCTTCCGCAGGAAAATTCTTAATGTGTGGTCAAGATACAGTAAAGGACAGCCTTTGACCGGGTCATTCGAAAAACGCACCTGCTGAACTTTATCTTTTTATCACTGAGTCAAATATTTACCGGAGGACAATTTTCCTCATAAAAGAAAAAGCGTTTATTTATTTTTTTTCCTCTTCTTTTTCACTTTTGTTAGATATGTTTTTAAACTATTTTCTATTCTAATCTATTTTCTATTTTAATCTATTATAATAAAATACATATATGTCTAGTTATCGTGTCACACGAATATTTAAGCCAGATTATGGCCTAAAATTTTCTAGCTCGTCTCAGTGATCCAATATTTTAACAGCAATATTAAAAATAGAAGTAGCAAAAAAAAAAACTTGTGTAAATTTAAATATACATGCGTTTTAAGTATTCATTTCAAGCAATGTGGTGGTCTCATTTATGTACGGTTTTACCAGACCGCAAGCGATTTATTTCTGATGTTAGAATTCCTGTCTGAAATAAAATCATTTGTTAACTTGAAATGGTTTCAAAGAACAATTTTTGCTTTGTATTAATGAAGACTAGCAGGATAGCTCGGCGTTGCTCGGGTGTAATGAAAGCTTTAAAACTAATCCATGGACCTGGAGCTCAGATCTTTGGATGTTGGCACGAAATAATAAAAAGCAATAGTTGTTTCCAGTTAAAGCGAAACCGTAGACTGAAAGAAAAATGAATGGATGTAAGTCAAATTTTGATTTCCTGGTAAGGATATCAAATTTTCTGCACTATTGTAAGAACTGCAACCTTGAAACTGCTGAATATGGTTTCAAGACCACTCGCAGATGCTTATAGTACAACTGTGTAAATTTTCAAGAAAATCGGTTCAGCCGTTTTGGAGTCTATAGGTAACGGACACACACACAGACACACAGAGAGTTCCATTTATAAATAAGTTTAGATGATGTTGATCTGTAGGAGTTTAAAAACTTGCGATTTTTCAGACTAACAGTTTCTGTTGACATGCAAAGTTTATATCTGAACATTGGATATCCCTGCTTGTAGACAAATTTGTACACTGTGTAATTTTAGGCAATAGTTCTATCCATCATTCATACTTTCTTTGGTGAATATTATTGAAACATGTTGTTTGGCTTTCTGCTATGTATTTAAAGTTTAATTATGAAATACAAAAAATAACATGTTATATTAATTGTCCTGACTATGGCATCCCGGCTTCCGTCACATTTAACCACCCTAATGTAGCATTTCTGCTATAAAATATTTTCATGTTAATTTGTTATGATTAGTTTTCTTTTTTTATGCCTACATTTTACGAGTTTATGCGTACTACTAGATTGGTGTCAAAATTCCGCCAACCTATAGTTAAAAGTGCTATGTTTAAAGTAATTTCTATGATAACAGTTTATTCTCTCAGAATCCTTGTTGTGAAACACTGTTCTTGACCTTCAAAACTTGAATTCAATGACTACATTTTGCCTTCCTAAAACATCTTCCTTTATCGTTCTCTTTCCTTAACGATTTATTTTCTTCATATAATCTCACACTCAGAAACCCTTCAGTCATAGTGTTTTACTGTTTTGCTTGGGGTGAAATAGTAATAGGAATAATGTTAGATAATTTTATTGACAAATATAAATTGAAAGTAAGATAAATCTAATGCAAACGTTCCTAATGTAATGGAAGCAAATACATTTTTATACATTTTTAATACATTTTTAATACATTTTTATACATTTTAATACATTTTTAATACATTTTAATACATTTTAATACATATAAAAACAACAAATATATTTTTAATACATATAAAAACAACAAATACATTTTTAATACATATAAAAACAACAAATATATTTTTAATACATATAAAAACAACAAATACATTTTTAATACATATAAACACAACAAATACATTTTTAATACATATAAAAACAACAAATACATTTTTAATACATATAAAAACAACAGATACATTTGTAATACATATAAAAACAACAAATACATTTTTAATACATATAAAAACAACAAATGCATTTTTAACACATATAAAAACAACAAATACATTTTTAATACATATAAAAACAACAAATACATTTTTAATACATATAAAAACAACAAATACATTTTTAATACATATAAAAGCAACAACATATCAAGTCTGACATAAATTAACAAAAAATAAAATAAATAAAAGATAAAATCAAGAGAAGCAGAGGACAGTAAAATTAAATAATAGTAAACAAAACAGTAGAAAATAGTAGATAATAATTGCAGAATTAAGCATGTATATACGACAGAATGAAAACTACGAATGTAAATATGAACAGATGAGGACCATAAAAAGAAATTAAGTAGATCAAAAACATAAGTTAAAAACAAAAATTAAAAACATAAATTAATAACATTAGTTAAAAACATAAATTACAGTAAAATATAGAAATAAGATTGTTTCAACGGACTGACTGACAAAATGACATAACGTTTAAGTCACAGACAGAAACGCAGACGTAAAAAATAACATACAAGAAAAACATGCTACAAAATGCATCGCTATTAAAAAACATATTGAGAAAAAAATTAATGAAAGAAATTTCATAAATAAAAATGCAACAAAAATTAGGAAATTAGGATTTATTAGAAAGAAAATACATCTGAAATAATATATGTATACAGTACAGTGCAAAAATACTAGGGCAAGAAAAATTAATCTTTTATGAGTCATTTTGACAGAAAAGTCTACGGGTATGTCGTGTTGTTCTCATCCGATCACCGAAGTTAAGCAACATCGAGCCTGGTCAGTACTTTGATGAGCGACCATTTAGGAATACCAGGTGCTGTAAACATAAGGACTAAGAATGGTCCACCGGTCCTCAGGTTTTGGGGATTAGGCGCAGGGTTAACAACCCTGCCCCATAAAAAATATTGTTACGAAAACAGTAACAAGAAGTTACTGCCCAACACACCATTGGGTGTAAAAGGATGAGAAGATGCTGATTGACAGAAAATAAACAATTTGATTAAAGTAATTTTATTTGAGTGACTCAACAAACGCTTTAACAAGAAAAAATACTTGTTACAAGATAAAGTTAATATTGAGTATAGTCTTTTGCTTTGATCACAGCTTTCCTCCTGTCAGGCATTGAAATCACAAGCTTTTTCAATGTATCTAATGGTATCTCCTGCCAAGCAGGTTGTATTTGTTCCTAAACTGTATCTTGCAAAGTAACATTAGATTTATCATTTTTTTATTCAAAGTATCTGATAGATATTCAATAGAGTAGTTTCCAAATAATTTGTTTAATAGAAAATAGAAAAAATAATATATCTTCTTTTAATACAATTCTTTTACACCCAGTTTTAAATTAACAATATGTATTATCAATTTACTCGGCTTTTAACCCTGTCAACTCTGTCTTTAAAAAACTTTTAGGAAAATATGCTTCTCAATTCTTTTGTTATTGTTCTATCCAGTATTGCCGTTGATTAAGTTTTTGTTTCGAGAAATGTGGAAGGGCAACATCTTGATTATGGTATTATTAACCCTTCGATTTACAGGATCAATGGAAGAACAAGGTACAAAGTATTATATGAATAAGGAAATGAAAGTAATGACATTAAAGATATGCGATCTTTTTTTGAGAATTACAATAAACTTTTTCAGTAAATGGCATATATTCATATTCATTTGTAGAAATATTATTGAGAATACATAATAGATGATGCATAATCACTGCTAAACTTTGCTCCGTCATCCCTTTGATCAAACCCATCAAATATGTGACGCTCTGATTTTCCATGCACCTCCTTTTATATATTCATCCTGTGAGTATCAGATTCTCCAAGCCCTCTTTTCTAAATACGCGGCCAAGAAACTTCAACTGTCTCTTTCTGATGTTAATTATGTATTTTCTGTTTCTATTCTCTCGAAATTTTTACGTGTTAAATCTATGGAACCCTTACTTCCTTCTGTAGAAGTACAGTTCTGTTGCTTCGAGTCTTGGTCAGTATTCTTTGCCATACAGGAGAATATATATTACGTAAAATTTCTGTACTCTTTGTTTTCGGCAGAATTTGTCTGTTTCTCAATACTCTACTTAAATATTAGAATTCATCCTTAGCAACCTTAATATGCCTTGGGACTATGCATCACATTTTCGGTCCTCTGTTAGAACCTTTCCCAGGTATTCACATTTCTGTAGCGGCTCAATATTATACGCGTGAATATTCTTGGGAAAATTATAAATTCACCTATTCTTCCATGAGCTATGTGCTAATTAATAAGATTTGTTTCTCTAAATCATTATTATCTCAAGAAATACTTCTTGTGTTGAATCGTTGCTCGTACCATGTGGTATCCTGTCGTACGGACATATAAAAGACAATGTGCGCTTAGCACGTTAGTTTTCATTTTCACAGACTTCGGGAATTAACATCTACTACTGCAAGAGACTGTAAATATTGTATATACATATTGGCTGTACAACTCTATTAATAAAGCAGTTTATCTAAATTTCTTTGTATTTCTCTTTATTCCACAATACAACATATAGTAATATCAAAATGCTTTATGGTTTTAAATACCATGTCGTATAAAACGAATCAATATTCTTTTAAATAATAAAAAGTTATACGCTGAAAGAAAAGGGCTAATGAAACAGATATGGTTCTCTGAAATCTCCTAAAGAAACTATAGATATATCAATAGCCCCCGGTGAAAGCAATGTAGAAGTGGGTTTAATATTAAAGGACTAAGAACTCTATTAAAGATAAAAACCTACACCAGCGATGGTCTCTAATATTAAATAAATTTGCTCCACAATTCATAAGAATAGCAGTTTATAAAAAATTACTAACAAATGGATTGTATTCTTCATATTCATAAAAAACTTTTAGAATATTCTCCGACAAATTATCTTCAGAATGACCGGTACCACTAAAAAACAAAGGGCAACGATTCAGGACCAACACTCTACCTCAAAATTGTTCTATGGTATCATAGTCACAGAAAGGAAATAGATTATGCCATGCTTCTAAACTTATGGGTCAGGTTTGTGTTCTCCATTCTTAAGGCAATATCCTAAAATAACACATTTAGCAGTGACCCAAACCAAGTATTAAGAGTCTAATTGTGTGTGGCAGTTAAATATTGTATTTTTTTTATGTTTTAAGTCATGCTATCTCGGTGTCTTGGATGATATTCTTTTAATACTCTGTTTCGTTTACATTTGAAGATTTCAATGTTTGTGCTGCCGTATTGAATTCTTAAACACGGGTATCATTTAACAGCGATTATATTTTTGTTGTATACACGGGAATGGCATAATCATCATACCACGACCTTTAACTGATCGGATGAATAAACATCTATTTTTGGAGATCAATCTACGTATATTTATTTGCACACTTGAGAATGTTATTCCATATACATACATACAGACATACATATATATATATATAGAGAGAGAGATATGTGTGTGTATGTGAGAAAGAAAGCGAATGAATGAGTGTCCGTCTGTGCGAAGAAATTTAGCTAAAATTGAATTATGTCTGGAAACCTAACAGAAATAAAAGAAGAAAAGACAAGAGAAAAACTAATTTTAATTCCAATGCGTTTAGGTCCTTGAAGGACATTATTATGTCAACGGCAAAGTTTACTAAATATAAATCCCATACATATTCTCTAAATGTTCCTCAAGGAAGGATGAGCTGTGATACGGCAGAACAGACTTGATTGATGATGAATAGAAAATTTTAAAAACAGTTTTCACTGCTTCGATTTACTCATTAGTCTTTACGAATGAATTGAGTTCTTTCGGTGACCGGCGTGTATATACACTGCTTATATACAACACTTTAAAGTTTCCCTTCTCTGATTCCATGCGCCTATGGCTTAGGTAGGTAGCGACTCCGACTGAGACTAAATCGGACGTGCTTTGATAACGGCCAGAAACAAGTGGACTTCTTAAGCCACATTGATGATCTGTGACAAATATATATATTAAGAGTGTGGGCCTGTGTGTGTGTCAAAAGTCTCCTCTGTAATTCCATGCCCATGGGTTAGGAATTAGAGACTCTGGCTGACACCAAATTGCGAGAGTTTCTATCCCTGCTGGAAGCAAGTGGATGTCTAGCAACACTGATGAGCTGTGATAGAGCGAAACAGACTTGTATGTGGATGACTAATATATTGTGCTCCCATTACGATTGAGCTCTCTAGAGAGGAAAATTTAAAAATACAGTTACCACATATATAATTGGTTGCTCTACCCAGGCTAAAGATATTAATTTGCTTAAGTATTTTATTTAAAACCTGAAAAGATGTATGCATATTTATCCAAGTGGAATTAACGTGTAATAAGCGTAAACGTCAAAAATATTTTTTCTTTTCTCTTTTTTGGGGTTTATTCGTACCTGTCTGCTTGTATGTGTTACGTCAAAAATACATCTATCGATGACGATGATTATCTATGCATATATTACTGTACAAATCTGAATTTATATTATAGAATATTTCCAATTATAATTTTTTAAAAACATCCAATTGGCTAGGAAATGATTTCCCGGAAACACACAAGTAAGCACAAAAAAAATATGAATCTTTCAAATTACGTTATCTTCTATTGTCTCCTTAAAACGATCAGGTTACTTTGCTTTATATCATAGACATAAGTCTAGATCAGTAAAACTTTTACAGGTTACATTGATCTGCTTAATAATAATGATCATAGATATTTCTAACTAATCCTTCAAAGATATATCTTTGAAAACTTTCCAGAACCAGAGTACATAGAGATTTGGAAATCATATGGGATAGATGAAAATAATCTACACGTAAATTTCTGTGAATATTTCTAGTCTGTCCACACTCCCTCCAAAATAGCAATATATTGACCCTTCGAAACCATTCTTTAGGAGAATTGCACACACATATGTTGTAGAAAGTACAGTTTGTTTAACTATGGCAAGTAAACTATTAAATTGTTAAAATAAATTTTCATTATTTTATAAAAATTAAAAGATTTATTATTATTATTATTATTATTATTATTATGCAAAATGTACCGACATTTTTAAAAACAAGTCAGTGAATTGCCATACATGATCCAAGCTTGGGCGATCATGTCTCAAAAGAGATTAGGCTGACAAAGCAAAATTTTTTTACCCGCATTTTTTATAGCTGTTCTGCTATTCAACTCATATCTGGGCAAAGCAGATGTAGATTAATATTTTTCCCAGTGCATTTATTCTTAAGGGAATGAAACGAATATCCATTACACAAAAAGGTTTTCATTATTTTATAAACAAGAATCCAGTTTCGCCCTGTGTTTGCGAGAATTATAAAGAAGTCTCAATGCCAAACGATTAGGAATATGAAATCTGACTCCAGAAATATATACGCATGGCCAGTGGTATATTGTATGTTGCATGCTGAAACGTTAGAAATCCTAAGTATTTATACTTCGCTGTTAAAAAGAAAAAAAAGAAATTTTCTGAAAACTATTGCTCACTGTAATGTTCTATAAAATTAAATTAAATTAAATTAAAGAAGTTACTAAACTGCAACGTAGAAGTTTCGGTTAGTTTTTCCAAACAAATCAGCTTATTTGAATTTCATATATTTTCATGTTAGATTGAACGAAAGAAATTTTGTTAATTGCAAAAATTATTAACAATAACTTAAACTATAGCGGGTATATGTTATTTATTCTTTTTCCGTTAGTTGTAGTAGGATTCCGTTCTAGTGAAGGGTAATTGTATACCGTTGAAGGTTAACAGAATTTGGACTTGTGGAAGATAGCCCACTATAATTCATAAAATGATTATAAAATCAAGAAAGGCAATTTGAGTATAAAATAACATTTATATATACACATTTCAATTAATGTTTTACAATTAGAGCAATACTTGAAATAAAGGTCCAACGGAGGATAAACTGTTCATGACAAATAATAATGAGCTGAAAGAGATAAAAGGCTTAGGAATATGGGGAGTGTTCATTTTGAAGTTGCCACTTCTAAGGTCAGTAATCAGTAAGTTGGTTTGTGAGGAATGTCTTTGAAGAGGTCACTCCTGAGGTCAATAAGTGCTTTTGAGACAGGGAGAAGGAAAGAGGCCAGCATAGTAGCCGCTCTACTTAAGTCAAGGGGAGGCACTGGTTACTCTAGCCTGTAAGTCCTTATGTCTTTTTGCCTGACGATGCTTTGTGTCTCTGCTTTTTATATCTGTCTTTGGATCAAAAGCTCGTTTTGAATTTCACGCTTATATTTGTTTCCGGTTTTCCCATTGGCTGATAAATAAAATTCGCGTAGGCTCGCGAAATGGAAATTTGATATTTGATTATTTTTTTATTTTTCAACCGGAACATCTGCGCGAACTCGGATGCTCACGACGAGTTTTATTCATTTGCTTTTTTTGTTCTGAGAGAGAAAACATCCTGTTCATCGCTTTTGTTCGGTCGGTATCACCACAAAACAACACTGCTGATTTCGACACCCATCGGCGTGTTCCTAAAACATTTTAATTTACACATAATTCATGGTAGTTCTAAAATATGTGAAAAGCAAATGTCCTATTTATGTGATCCTAACTTGTTGCGTATATATATGTCCATACATTGCTTACAACTACTTAATTATCTTCCTAATTTCTAAGCAAACCATCTGATTTTATCTTTTAATACAAACAGCTTGTTATTTGATGAAGTATCTGAATAAACATTTGAACGCTTCACAAAACAAAGGCAAAATAATAATAATAATAATAATAATAATATTCAAATGGTTAATTCATGATCAATAATAAATTAAGGTTTACAGCCATGTCACGTGAAACACCGGTTGTTGTCTGATCTCCGAATATCAGATTGTTTATTATCTAAAAGAGTGACCATTTGGGACTATCAGATGTTGTATGTTATGATGTGCAGGTGGTGCTATGTATAACAACACGTAATGTGAAAAGAGAGAGCCACGTTCAAATTACAGTTGAGTTTCTTTACTTTCACCGATGCACTGATAGCCTTGGGAAAGATATAAATTTATCACTTCTCTCTCTAAAATGGGTTAAGTAGTAGTAAAGACCGAATGCTATGCTCTTCTTTGGCTAACAATTTGCCGGAAAATGTGACGACAGTCTACTGTGGAATGTCTTTTGTCACGTCAATAACGAACCGGAAATACATAATCATCCACGTGAATTTATCTGGCATGACATCTAAAGAGATGACATCTAAAGAGACAAGGAATAAGCAAAGTTATGTTAATCAATATTGCTTCATCCTGTTTATCTAAACATTAGAATAAAATTGGAATCGACACAACAAAGAATATCCGATCATTTGTAAAGAACAAAATAATTACACGTTTAGTTTCTCCAAATCAGTTCTTTGAATAATTCTTAAGAGCAGTGACAGAAGATTAAAGACAATACGAGAAATGGCTGATACCATCTAAATGCAACATTAGAAAAATTAATCTAAACATTTAGCATTGAATCGATGAGCCATTATACATGATCTACCCGTGCCTTGACTAATAAATAATGCATTTTTGAAATTATACCTCTTAGTAATCATAGACCTATTGCGAACGTAAAAATATAGAGTCCCACAAGAAACAGGGATGTGACTAAATCCCTGTCGTCATCTGAAAGAAATGTGATTCTAAGCTGACTCAAATTCTTTCAAAATATTAGAATTGCCTCGTTGATGCCTACGTTCCAGCCAGCTTCTTTCAAGTTCTCCTCTGTAGTTTCTGTCTGGCGAAATCTCTGGCACCAAAAACTGTCGCCTTATTCCTTTAGCATCTTTCGGAAAAGTTTTTTAAGATCTAATCAATGCCGAGATTTCTAACCATCTAAATTCACACGACCTTCATTCTGAGAAGCAATATGGCTTAGCCAGTTCTACCGCTGTAGTGTTAACAGCCTTACTAAATTTGTATATCGCGATTTACACAAGAGCGGCGTGGCTACAGGTATATCTACAATCTTTGTTATGCTGGAATTTTACGCAAGCTTTAGTTCTTCTGTGAAACTTGGCGAATATTTGGTTTAATCCAAATGTTCTACGCCAATAGAGTAAGTCGTGCTATAGTGGGTCCGATTACAGATCATTTCATGAGAACCCATATTTTCCCCAAAGTTCTATCCTACGTTCTACCCTGTTTTTGAACTTCATCAATGATCTCCCTATTTCATCAGTTTCCATGTAGATATTAATGCATTTAGCACCACGATTTACTCCTGCTTTATAATGAAATCTATCATAAATGACGAGGTAAACCTAACAAATGCTCTTGAAAATTATATCAGTGGTTAACCGGAGCAAGTAATGTCTTCGAAATTGTAAAATCTCAGGAAGAAAACTGGTCCCAAAAATCTTTTCTCTCGGCCATCAGTATCGTTGGTGCTCAACTAAACAAGAGCAATACGCTACCCTTTCATTACCGTACGTTTCTATTGACATGAATTGCAGTGATTACATTGAATCAATCACTGCATCCGCAGAAAGAAAACTGGTTTTCATCAGAATTTATTTCGCACGTTTAGAAATCTAGCATGCCTCTCTGCATTGAATACTAATGCCATAACAGCTTTTGTGCTTTTGAATCTAGAGATTCTTGAAAAAATACTAAGATAAATCTGGACTAGAATCGATCCTGATCAGTCATATCAACATCGATCTCGTTATTGCCGACGTGTAATAGCATTCCTGTTTTTTCTACAAATATTTTCCTGACACCTACCACATGCATTTAAACGTGCTAATACTATTTAAAAGTTTTCCCACTTCTTTACCATTTAAACATTTAGATATAACCGCTTATTCTTCTCCAATATTTTATTTTCTTGTACTTTTGCTTTCTGCGGTAGACTGGTTGTCAGCCAAGGCTATAGAACCCAATCTGTCCTCTTATTTGACTCATAGCTAAAGTGGAAAGAGATGTATTATATGATTAAGTTGTAATTAGTAGGGGATCAGTTTATAACTTCAAAACAATATAAAACTGATCCCCCTCTTTATGCCCACTAGAAGCCTTAATCATGTTTTCAACTATTATATTCAGTCAGTCAGTTAAGTGCAATACGTGATACACACATTGGGTGATCATGTCTCGAAAGAGACATGACTAATCAGGCAGATGATTATCCCGCAGTAAGTTGCCATTGTTTTCTCCGGTAAACTGGTTGCCAACCAAAGCTATAGAACCCAATCTATCTTGTTATTTGACTCATAGCTAGAGTGGGGAGAGATGTATTATATTAAGTAGCAATTAGTGAGGGATCATTTTATTACGTAAAACGTTCTTCTGTTTCCTTGTTTCCCTAACAACTACAATCCTTAAAAATGCAACGTCAGTCGCCACAATTTGAACCTCGTTAATCTTTTGCCCTATTCCCTAATCTTCTGTATGTTCAGCGTTTTCATTCACATTCACTCCCTGCGTATTTGTAGTATTACCGTCTGGCTTAGGGGAAGATGATAAAATTAAACTAATAATGAATAAAATGCCTTACTCTGTTTCAAAAGAAATATGAAAAAGAAATCGGATTAAATATTGATTACAACCCTGATATAGATACAACTGCCACACAATCTCTAATGTTGTGATAACAATTTTTGGCTATTGACTATTACTGTAAAGGAAAAAAGATAAGGATTTTTCTATTTAGGAAATCGCTGAGAAAAACAAAACAGCGAGGGGATGACTTAGCGTATATCTATATATTAAGTTGCAAACTGAATACTTTGTGGCACAAGAAGGTAAAACTATTTTCTATTTTCGAGCCATTGTTTCGATAACAAACCGACTGGGATGGCTATCAAGTTAGTAGAAACTTGGTTACCTTGCTTTCAGTTATAGAAAAAAGAGAAGAGTCTCGGAACATTGAAGAGACAGAAAATCATTCAATTCCCGCCTATCAAAATTAGAGACATATTCAAATGAAAACCATCAAAACCATTGGCACCAATAATAATAATAATAATAATAATAATAATAATAATAATAATAATAAGGGTGCAAACGTGGCTGTTATGGTTGTAAAGACCAATTGCTAATTAACAAAATGATCCTGGAAAACTGCTACAGTACAAAGAAAAATCTTAGTACTGCCTGGATAGATTATCGAAAGGCATTCGATAGTGTGCCACATTACTGGATTTTAAAGACTTTAAATATATACAAGATATCGCCCGTCATCATCAATTTCATCAAACAGTGCATGTCTATATGGAAAACAACCCTTTACCTCAATCATATAAATGGAACCTATAAGTCTGATGAAATAAACATCAAAAGAGGTATATTTCAAGGTGATTCTTTATCTCCCTTACTATTCTGCATATCATTAATAGCACTAACCAGTCAACTTAATAAGACAGAATGTGGTTATAAATTAGGCCAAAAGAAAATTAGCCATCTATTTTACATGGATGACTTAAAGTTAAATGCTAAGAATGATAATGAGCTAAAAGGTCTTCTGCAAACTGTAAAATGCTTCAGCGAAGACAATGGAATGAAATTTAATTTGAATAAATGTGCTAAAGCTACAGTTTTACGTGTATCAATACAAGAAACATCCTCAATTAGCTTAGACCCTGCTGTAACAATAAAAGAATTGAAACCAGAAGAAGCTTATAAATACCTAGGTGTAAATGAAAGCGAAAACATTCACCATAAAAAAAATGAAAGAAATAGTGCGTAAAGAGCACTATAGAAGGCTACGAATGATATTAAAAACTGAATTAAATTCACAAAAGAGAGTTATGGCCATTAATAGCCTTGCAATCCCAGTTGTCCAATATAGCTTTAACATCTTAAACTGGACTCTGAACGACATCAGGCGAATGGATGCTAAAACAAGAAAGCTTCTTTCTAAGCATAAGATGCATCATCCAAAGGCTGATGTAGACCGTCTATACATACCCCGTAAAGAAGGTGGAAGAGGTCTTATTCAGCTGGAATTGTCATACAAGACAACAACTATTGGCTTTCTAACATCCATACAAACAACAAAGGATTGGATGATACAATTAGTAAGGCAACATGAAGAAAGAAAGAAAAAATATTCAATAATAAAAGAAGGCAGTAAATAAAAACAAGATTTACAGTTAGTAGATTCTGTAGAAAAGCAAAACAGAAGCCAAGAACCAACTATTGCGGCAAAGAATATGAAAATGAAAGCCAAAGAAAAAGCTCTTGAACAGATGAAACAGCGCTGGCAAGACAAACCTCTGCATGGCCAATATCCAGTACGTGCCAATAAATCCAATGTTGACAAAGTTAATACTCATCGATGGTTACGTGCATCTGGATTAAAGTCTGAAACTGAAGGCTTTATTCTTGCAGCACAAGACCAAAGTCTTTTCACAAGAAACTTTCAGGCAAATATTATATACAATAATAATAATAATAATAATAATAATAATAATAATAATAATAATAATAAATG